>PHNY01300089.1:0-12516 GCA_003724115.2 Anethum foeniculum
ATATATATATATATATATATATATATACTTTATCCGAGCCGAGTTGAGTTAACCGAGTTCGAGCCGAGCCCGAGCCGAGCCCGAGCTAAACGAGCCGAGTCCGAGCCGAACAGAAAAAAAGCTCGGTTCGGCTCGTTTACTCATCCGAGCTCATTTTCATGTTCAAGATCGGCTCATTTAGGAAAACGATCCGAACCGAGTTGGCTTAAACGAGCCGAGTCCGAGTTTTGTTCACGAACGGCTTTGTTCATTTGCAGCCCTACAAGTGAATGCCACCCCCATTGAGTCCGTTTATTTAATTATTAGCAAAATGACCCTTAATTGTAAACTTACTCTTTAACGGTTTTTGTATAAAAGAAGCAATTTAGGTCTCGTCCCAAGTCATAGTCGGAAGCAAAATAACCAGATTGATGACAGCTTCATCCCATGAAGTTATATCAATATCTAATTCGAAATGCTGAGGCTGAGACAGATCTTAAGGCGAGTTAATTGTTTGGAACAGAAGTCGAGATGATAGAATCAAATTTCAAAGGGTCGTGCATAGGAATAAGACCCTGTTGGTATTTGGAAATGATTTACAGGAGTACTACCAGAAGGTAGATGGAGTAGAAGTTACTACTACTACTACTGTTTTCTTCACTCATCTGTGAGGCACAATTTCTGATAGTAGTTTATTTAATGAATGGCGAATCTGGAATAAATGAGGAGTCATGGCCCTTGTCTTGTCTAGCGTCTAGCACTAATTCTTTACACTCAAAAGCTCACCAAATTTCAAAATTTTGTTCATGACAATATTGTGTACATGGAGTATGAGTGTATCACTTCCAAAATTATTTCTATACTACACTACTGTTGCTATTGTGTAGGTTGATATTAAGAGGTCCACTAAGAGAAATACAGTGAATGAAAGTTCAAAGTTGCCTAGGATGGATGTTGTAATAATGTTGTATATGCATATCAGTATAACTTTCTTTTTTTATAATCCGGTACACTCGTACCTATCGAGTATGACATTCCACTTATTTCCGTATTTTCTCGTAAAATTGAATAGTAAGCACCTAAATTAGGGTCTCAGCCAAATAGAACACCCGGGTACATATCAGTATAACTTTATATCAGGGCTTCAATGTAGTCATAAACAGTGACTATGGCGTGTGCAGTATGAAAAACTTTGGTTTCATGCCTTCTAAAACTCCAATATTACATCAGTGTGATTTACATGCCACCTAAAAGTAAGTAAAATTTAAGTACATCTCGTCTTATTTTTCCCCGGACTTTGAGTGGATTGAACATATATGTATATTTAATTTGATCTGGTTCTTTAAACTAAAAAACTTATCTTTAGCATCAAAAACTCCATACATTAAAAAACTGGAATTCATAATAATCATACTACAATGATTTGCATATGATTATGATTAAGGAAATTTATCTATTTATACGCATATAAGTTAAAGAAAAAGAGTACGAAGTACATGGGAAGTGGGATGCTCCACATTTACACAGAGAGAAGGCACTTGACAGGGGCATCTTAAATTAGTCGAATCATTTAAAACCTCAATTATTTTTTTTGCTTCTTGCACTTTTATTCACTCAACTCTCTCACTCTCTCACTCTCTCGATCTCTCTCGATGTCTTAAGTATTCATTCACTCTCTCCTTGGTTCAAACTTCTGCAAGTAAGCAACTTCCCTCATCATCAAATTTTCTCCATCTCACATGGCTTCAGTTCCTCCCGAAGAACCTCCTCAACCTCTAACGTATCGGGTATATTTATATTTCCATATACAACACTCCTCAGTTTGCTTTAGTCCTTGACTTACTGTTCTAAATATTCATTCCCTCTCTGTTTTTTCAGACATGGGTTTTGAAAGTCTCCATCCACTGCGTTGGCTGCAAGCGAAAAGTCAAGAAAATCCTTCAAAACATTGATGGTATGTAACTCTTTCTATTCCCCGCCCTCTACTTATGTCACCAACAAAACACTTGCTTCATTTTCTCTATTATTATTTTTATTTTGCAAGCTAGTTAAGAAAGCTTTGATAAAGTCCGCGTACATTTTAAACGATACATGTTTATTTCAGGTGTTTATACTATAACAATAGATTCACAGCAACAAAAAGTCACGGTCACAGGAAACATAGACGCAGAAACCCTGATCAAGAAGCTAGTTAAAACAGGCAAACATGCCGAGATGTGGCCAAAAAATCCTGCCGCAAAGGAGAAAAAAACCGAAAAACCGAAGAATGAGGGCGAAAAGGATGAAAATAGTAGTGATGAAGATGAAGAAAATCCAAATGAACGTCCTCAAGAAGAAGGAAAGGGGATCAACAACGTCAAAGAAGGTGGACAAACCGTCATGTTCTGCCCTGGCATGCCGGAAAATCAACCCTCCGGCAACAAACCACCGGTTGTTGAGCAAAAACCAGGTGAGAATGGTGGTGGTGGTGGTGGTGCAGCTGGTGGAGCTAAGAAAAAGAAGAAAAAGAAAAAGAAAGGGCAGAATGGTAATAATGCGAATCAGGGCGCAAATGTTAATGGTGGGGTGCAAAACACTGGAGCAGGAAATGTTGTTGTGGGACCACCTCAAGTGCATGATCAAGTGAACAGTAACCCTACGATTCCGTATCAGTATCCTACAACTACAAGCTGTGTTGTGCCTCCAGCTCAACCAGTGTATGTGATGAGTTACAATACTTCGCAGCCTAGGGTAAGTGCTGGTCCAAGCTACTATGTTCAATCAACACCGTACACGTATTCGACTTATGCTGAGCCAGAGATGATCAACATGCGATCTACACCGTCTGATTCGTCTTTTGAGATTTTCAGTGATGAGAATCCTCATGGTTGCTATATTATGTAGTTGGAAGGAATGAAAAATGTTCTCTCTTCAAGTTACTACAACTATGTATGGATCTATTTTGAAACTAATGATATTAACTATTTTATGTAATCAAGTATATTTTGTTAGCCTCTTGTAGTCTTATTAAAAGACAGAATGAAATTAAATAGTTTCTAGTTAAAATTTGCCAAGGTAAATTCAAAATGACGATTAGATCCTTATATTCAAGCAGCTTTTGGGGTAGTAGTAACTTTTTTTGCTAATTAATTACGTAAGCATACAGGAGGAGTCGAATTACTCACCTCCCGTAAATGGACAAAAACTTAACCACTACTGCAGCAGCATTCGTGACTTTGCGATAGTAATTTGATGAATGTTAAAGGAGGAATTGATATAAGCACATACAAAAAGTATATGGGAATAAAGTTTTTTTATTTTGTGCACCTAACATACAATAAGTACGGAAATTTATAAGTGCAACCTATTTTGATTAGTTGTTTTTTATAATAATGATAAACTCCTTACATTTATAAAATTTGGAGCTTTAACGAACAAAGTTGTTCGTGAACAAAATTCGGAATTGGCTCGTTTCGGTTCGGCTTGTTCCTTAAATAAGCCGATCTTAAACATGAAAATGAGTTCGGACGAGTAAATGAGCTGAGCCGAGCCGAGCCGAGCTTTTTGTCAGTTCGGCTCGGACTCGGCTAACTTGACTCGGCTCGGATAAAGTTTATATATATTAAAAATAATAAATTTTTACAAATCACTTGTATAAAGATTTTCAAATTTTTTTCACTAAAATTTAAGACATATTTTACTTATTATTATAGAGTAAAGTAGATGAGAGTTTCGAGTTTTTCTAAAATTTAATAAAGTGAAAGTGTGAATTGAAATTGAAGAAACAACACAAAGACACAAACTAAGTACATGTACTTCAATCAAGGGAAAATGGAAAAGTTATCTCCGGCTTATAAATATTAATAATTTTAATTTTAGATACTTGTACAATCCTACTTGTGCTTTGTGTATGATTTTTTTTAAATTTTTGAATTTTTATAGAATACTTAACACAAATTCGAATTTTACATCGTATTAAAATGATATAAATAAGAAACAAGTGTAGAGTGTAAGTGTGAGTATAAGATCGTAAGATAAGACTGATATTTGATCTCGGTGTAACTTGTAAAATTATAAATTATACTTTAAGATTGGTCGATTAAAAAATATATGCGAACTTTATTCGAACTCGGCTTAAGTTCGGCTTAGCTCGGTTGCTCGTGAGCAAACACGGGTTCGGCTCGCTTATAACGAGCCGATCTTGAACATCACTTTCGGCTCGGTTATTAAACTCGGTTCGGCTCGACTCGACTTAAAAAAAAATAAATTAAACTCAGCTCAACTCGATTCAGACAAGACTTGGCTCCTCTCTATTCATTTACAGCTCTAACAAAGTATACACCAATCAAAATGGTTTTGGTTCAGCATTATAAATTTTCGCCAGAGAACCTATGTAAATAAATCAAAAGTCACTATCCTTATTTTTAGCTAGGGCCAAGGCTACAAAGATGGTCTTGATTTTGTAATCCGAGAGTGAGGAACCAATTAACTCGTCATGACTTGTGAATTTAGTCTTTTAAACTTTTCCAATTATATGCCATGTATATATTCCCCACTTACAAAAAGAACAAAGGATTATTTAAAATTTTTACTTTTTTTAATAAAACATCGCAGCGAGTTTACCACATTTCCTGTAAAACTAGAACTAGCTCCTAAGCCGTGCGAGGCACGAGCATGTTATATTGTAATAATTATTTAAAAATTATTATATATGTGAAAATTATGTTATAAATGTTTATAGTTGGTGAACGTGGATAAATTTGTAAAATCTTTACGTATGGACTGTATATTCCGTAGAGATTATAGTTTGAGAGAAAAGATTATTACAATTGAATTTCTTAATATGATTGACCCCAGATCAAGTATGTAATGAGAATTGACCGAAATAATTGAAGTGGAGCATTGTTCTTAAAAATAATTTTAGTTAAATATTTCACATCAAGACGTGCTAGTTTATAACAGTAATTAAAATATGGGNGTTAGTTTTCCAAACTGTAAACAATCACAGCTGTATGGGACAGTTCAACGTATATTGAAATATGGAGTTTGAAACATAGTGTATAATTTTAGGTAAAAGAACGATTAATATGATTAACGGTCGTTGTGAAAATGTTATTTTATTATAGTGTAATATGTGATAGGTCCTTCTATGCATCGTTTCAATATTTATTAGTTCTCTGATATTCCAACCACGTCCTGTTTCGATGCATGTTCTACGACCTTGCACCTTTACAGGTATAGGTCATTTTCTAAAATTATATATTTATAAAATATTGTTTTATGTTCGTAATTTTGTAGAAATTACAAATTGACTAAAATAGATATCTTATTTTTATTATAAGATCGTATTTAAGTACACATATGTTTGGTAAAGATTTTCTACTTTAAATCTTGTAACCTTTTCAAATTATTATAATTTTACGATATAAAAAAGAACATAGTTAGTTTTTTGTCGTATTCTCCCTTTTGATATTTTATTTAATATAATTTAGTATTAAAATATAACAACATAAGTTTTTTTTATCAAAAATAATATTAATATACCCCACGAGTATAAATTAGTAAATCAAAATGGGTTAATTATCTGAAACTCGAATCATTTTATATATCTTACATGAATGATAAAATACATATTACATAAAATATATATCGATTGACCTATGATAACATTTAATGATTTTAATTATCCAACAAAATGTTTATCTAGCTCAAATGGTTAAGGTTATTATTATGTACATAGAGTTCTTGACGTTGACAACAATATTTTTTTTCTTAACTAAAAATGTTAGCTGAGGGTAAAATAGCAATGTCACACTAATAAAATGTTTTTCTAAAAATTCTTAACTAAAAATGTTAGCTGAGGGTAAAATAGCAATTTCACACGAATAAAACGTTTTCCTAAAAATTGCATGTTTTAGTATTATATCCATGATAACACATAATGATTTTAAATACCCATCATAAAGTGATTAAGGTTGTTGTTATACACCTAGAGTTTATGGGTTCAATTCCCGTAAACAACAATATTTTTTACTTAAATAAAAAATGTTAGCTGAGGGCGAAAATGTCATTATACAGTGAATAAAATGTTTCACAAACTTATATGTTGTATTATATTTTTTTAATTAACTAAAAATGTTAGCTGAGGCTGAGGGAATATCATTACACAGCGAATGAAATGAAATGTTTCACGAACTTATATGTTGCTGTATTTTATATATATAATAGATAGATAGATTTGGGAAATGAATACTTATCAACTATCGTGTTCGTGACTATGGTTATCAGTTATCACCATAAGAATCGATTGTTATGGATAATATTATTTTTTTAAATTATTTACAATAACATATTAATATTTTCCTGCAAAAGGACCTTTTCTTGGACTTGAAACTCTATTTTATTTACAAAATATTTTCTTAACTTGCAACAGCAGCAACTGCAACCTAGTTCTTGACTCTTGAGTAGTTGCATCCATACCGCTGAAGAAAGAAGACGTACGTACATAGCATTGATATTGTATTCAGACTAGTTGATAGCTATTTCATATAACACCACTGTCTAATCATTCATTTTACCAAGAAATTTTCAAAAATCTTGGTCAAGACCTATTTTGCGGTGGGAGAACAAGCCTACCACCACTCTACCACTATCTGTGACATTATATCAAAACTATGAAGCTCTACAGTGATTCCAAGTAAAAACTCAAAATGCACAAGTTTGTAGATATTTTTCATTGGCTTGTAATAAGAATATATGAAGCATCATATTTTCCGATTTGATGTTGTGTATGTATCGAAATGGAGCTTTCAAGGGCATTTGATGGAGGGCTACTTGAGCCTTCACTTAAATGGTAGAATATGCACAACCCTAGCCTAGATTAGCATATGCTTTCCTTATCTCACTCTCAACTCAAACTTGCACTTTGTTCTTGTTCCTCCACTTTTTTACTTATCATATTATTCCTCATTGTATACTTCCACAATTCCACCTTTGTTAATTGACCCCTTTCTTCCACTATGTTCTTTCATCTCTTCAATCCAATGAAACATCTAGGGTGTCATAGGATCATTGTACTGGAGGACTACATTCTCCAGTACGTACAATACCCTACTTAATTGACCATTTAAAAGTTTAGTCTAGAGAAAATGAAAGAAATATTATGCCCTTGTATTTCCGTCTCTTTGACTAAACTTTTTCTTTTCGGAAATCTTTTTAGATATTTTTTCCCGATTTACGAATCAGAATTTTTTTAAAAAAAAAAAAAAAAACTCTACCGAAAAACCATTCATGCAAGGTCAACATAACAAGCTATTAACAACTTGCCTAATATCAGGATATGGTTCAAAATACACATTCAACAAGCTGTATGAGATGTTGATGTAGGTTGAGAAAAGTAAAGAGGAAGTAAGAAAGAATTGTTCTTGTGAACAGGGGGCAAAACCCTATTGCACAAGATCTTTCAGAGCCAGTTCATCTGTTGAAGAATACTTGTAAAGTTAATGGGGTCAATTCTTACAAACATGCTCTCATCTGATAGCAACTTTAAAAAAGAGACACACTCAATAGCATCCTTACTAGAGATTGAAAAGCCAATAAACTATAAAGATGGGCAACAAGAAGCATCCATCATCTAAACAAAGGGAAGAGGAAGAGACCAGTTAAACCATTCATTGAGGAGAAAATGATTCTCCACAACAATAACTTCACAAAAAAGCTCCACTCGCTTCATAATCTAGAATACTCTTTATTACAATCTTTTTCCCATGAAAACAGATTCCAACAAGTACATAGTTTAAATTGTTGGTTTTCGACCTCAGTTCTGTGTCTACTGGAAAGAACAAAATGAAAGGAAGAAACATCATTTCCACTGACTACTAAGTAGTACCTAAGCAGGAACTTCTTGCATTAACAAAAAGGGGCAATGAAGTTCCAAAATTTTTGAGGCAGAACAAAATTGACATAGATATTACTTAAATACACATATAAACCAAAAAGCGACCAAAATCGGCATAGTAGATGCTACTGACATAAAACTGCGCACTATATACGTTAAACTTAGATGCAAGTTGATGCCTTGGATGTTCGCTTATTTGTCCCTAGCATGATCACAATCACAGTTACATCGTCATGATACTTTCTTCTCCTACCAGCAGGAATACTCATCAATTCTTCCGTACTAAAACCTGCAGTAATATAGCATCTTTTATGAAGATCTGGGCATTACGTTAATCTCACATTGTGATCAAAAAGTGAACTTATGCCACTAACTTACACAACAACAATATAACAGCTAAACTGCATTTGTAACAAATAATCGTAATATTCACAAATGGCCCCTAACTTAACAAATTTATAAATCAAGATCTTTCTTATGGGTTAATATCATTACCATGCAAATTTGTAGCATCTTACCGAATATTGACATCTGCATAAATTACGAAATTTTCCTTTTTTTTATTTACTAGCTTTTGTTCCATCAGCATCCTTGATAATTTGATTTCTCATTTTACAAGTAATGGAATTTTTTCTCAAGTATGTAATTACTAATTTAATTTGAAATAAAGTCAAAAAATTTACCTGCACAATCTGCTGCTCTCAGTACAAGCTGTTCTAACAAGAACTTGGCTGGATCTCCATAAGGATAACACAAGATGTAAGAATGGACAAGCTTTACAATTTCATCATTTGTGAAGAAGTCAAACAAACCATCGCTCCCAAGTATAATGAAACGATCAGCATTCGAGATTTCGTGTATACACAGAGATGGTTGTGTAGAGACATATGGAGGGCTTTTAAGGTTACGAACCCGAAGAATACCCATTAATGCGTCATTCAGTATTTGCTGCAGAAAGACGACACAAGATACTCAGCCTTAAGAAAAACTAATTCAATAAAAATCGGGCAACAATTGTATGATACTGACTTGTGCAAACTCTATATATACTTATAAAGTAGGTAGCATGAACAAAACCTAAATCATGAAATTATTGAAAAACACTACATTTCATTCCTGCTAATTGGCATAAAATATATGAGACACATCTACGAGTTCTTAATAAAAATAAGATGTTATGCTGTAGTAGCCACTAAATTTGTAGTACCTTTTACATAGCCTGCAATTCTACTCATTTTTTCTAATAAAGGGATGGAAACAATGGAAACTTGTTGATTTTGTATCATTACTGGCATATATATCAATAAAGCATGATATGATTATTACCTTTTTCAAGTAACCAACTCCAAATGCCCGAGTGACCTTTAACTTTCCTTTCACCTTGCCACCCACAATTGTCATAGGGTCATCGGGATGGCTATTTAGAAGCTGGGTTTTTTCAACATCATTGTCGACTGTATGACTATCAGTAAGCTGTATGGCTTGTAGAACCTTATTTCTAGTAATTCCAACTTCATTATGTGTTGCCATAACAACTCGACTGTCACCTAAATTAAGTATATACAGATCTTTCCCATGGAGCAGCACAACCAAAACACAAGATCCAACAGATACTATATCAGGGCGTTCCTCCATTTCTTGCTCAACCATGTAAAGAAAATCATTTTCTGCCTGAGATAGAGCACGTTGAAGGCAATCAAGCACTCTTTGTCTAGGCAGGTTGGACAATCTTTCACCCTTTGATTCCGTGCTCATAAGTTTGAGAGTAGGTTTACCTCTTTTGGCAAATTTTTCATCCTCGAGCAGGTCCTCTAAATCAGACGTCTGATTGGATTCAAATTCCAATTCTAACAAATTCAAGTAGACCCCGATTGTATCATACAATGTACCAGCCAAAAAATCAGCAGCATCTCTACCATTGAACCCATCATATATAGCACAAAAGAGCCACCCATTTTCTTCAGAACAAACAGCTTGGACTCGATCTTCACCGGCGGCCCCACCTGCTACTTGCACTTCCATGGCATTGAGAAAACCTTCACTTCGTGAAGGAGCACTCATGGACTTTAGTGACAAAAAATCAGATTCAGTCGCTTCACTTGGAGTCGATGGACTACAACTTAAGTTTGATAAGCTGCTGTGAAGAGAACTAGATAATAGGTCCAACTTAGATATTGAGGAAGAAGAGGGAATCTTCCTGAATGACGTGGGTGAGTCCCACGTCGGAAGAATCTCAGCACCAATTAATCCATTGCAGAGATTTGTGTTGGCCAAAGTAGCATTGGCACTCAAGGCGGCACCAGAGAAGCAAGAGAAAAAGCTATTGGTTCTTCGAAGTTTAATTCCAGAAGGGCTTTCATATCCATCGGGCATATCACAAGAAATTTCTTTCTTTTCATTGCAATGATATCCAAAACTTACTTTGATTTCTCCATCTGGATCAGGAATTGTTTCTTGATGCATATTTATTATTCGCAGCTGAAACATTAAAAAATTGTCGTAAGTACTTCTTTACAAGCTGAAAATCATTGTATGAAGGGGTAATATATCAAAGTAATAGAGTTCTGGAACTACTCCAAATAAAGTAAGGAAAGACCATGACCAAAGACTTAGTCACCATTCATTATATATAGAAGATCATTAAGTTTCAGTTACTATTAAGATCACTACACACATGCACAAAGAAAAAAGAACGCATATGAAATAGGCATAAAGAATATCATTTACATAACCTAGCCACCTAGGTGATGGAGAAAACATTATCTATCTTAATATTATTAGTACTGATAGCCAATTTGCATTTTTATTAAGTTATTGAGACATTTAATGATCCAACTGAGATAGATAGGTAGAACACAGGTCATCTGCCCTACAGCTACTATCACTTGATTTAAATTTGCCATGTTTTTTTATTAGCTTATTAGCTATGAGCTTTGTAACCACTCAGATGAAGATAACATAGTGCAGCAATCTGTGACCATCATCCGTCAGGCACTCTTATCTCTTCAATATTTTAAGGGTCAAATAGATGCTGCGTTTAATTAGAAAGACAGACAAACTATCTGGTTTATAGTTGATAGGTAGCTGTTGCTTGTCAGAGAATTACATATGGGCAACTTGTCAATTATTGTATGGTGTCAAAACGCTGGAATCTTACACAACCAAAAAAAATAAATAAATAAATTTCACTAAACATGGTGATGTCTTTTATGAACAGTAATTGGTAGGGCATCGAAACACCTGTAATGCCATAAAGCTTTAAACTCCAAACTATTACTGTATCACATATTTGCTATGGGTCAAAATGAAAGATACTTA
Organism: Anethum foeniculum; assembly: GCA_003724115.2. Lineage (NCBI taxonomy): Eukaryota > Viridiplantae > Streptophyta > Magnoliopsida > Apiales > Apiaceae > Anethum > Anethum foeniculum. The sequence continues at coordinate 11,174 of PHNY01300089.1, forward strand.
AAGTTGAAACGTTGAACAGATAATATTTAATAAAATGAATTCGCAGAATTCATGACTACAAGTAGCGACGAGCATAATTAAATGTAAAAGATGATAGCAATAAACTTACAAAATTAAAACAGAAGGAAGTCATAGAAAAATTTAAGAAAAGAGAAGGATGATGCATAAGCTTAAGCACAATAATAAGTGTACTCAAACATCTTTGATCCTTAATCTGATTCTTTAATTCTTCCTATCCTAGTTGATAGATACAAATATACACGTACTAAAGAGAAGATTTGAAGATGATGAAACGCCACGTGAATTACTAATGAGTTGAGTATTTAGAGATTAAGCTTTGGGCGGGGAAAATTCAGGGTTACCACAAAGGGAAGCAGAAAGGAGGATCAGGAAAAAAGTTAAGAATTTGGGCAAGCAGCAAGCACGCAATGTGTTTTACTCTGGAGCGCACTATCCTTGCTCCCCAAAAGCATAATGTCTATATACTAAAACCATGAGGATGTAAATAAAGGATCGTCCAATAAAAGACTCACAATAAAAGATGTCCCATAGATGAATGTGGTTAGCATCAATATTTGCAAGTCGCAATTACTTCTATCAAGTATTAACTATTAAGTCATTCAATGCACAAAATAATAATAACATAAAGTCATCCTTTTTTTCCAAAAATTACTATAACTGCTAATCTAATCTTCCATTGATAGCATGCAATCAGCTTTACATTATATCAGATATGTACAACATCCTCAAAAGCTGTACAATTAAATTACATTATACAAAATGTATATGTCTGTGTCTGCATATACCATTGTCTCATAGATCAGTATATGATACATGCATCAGTTGGCAGAAACAAAAATTTACAATCATAACAATTATTTACATCTGTATTATGTATAATATTCATATTAAAGTTTTGAATCTTAATATAAACTGAATAGGAAGAAAATTAGGGTCAGGTACCATACTTTTAAAGAGCCAGATAGCATGATAAATTTCAGGGAACTAAAGTTAACCAAAACAAATAGCCACATATAGTAATAGGATCAAGAAACAAATCACATACATGTCAGATTCAATAAAAACCATAATTAGAAAACATGTAATAAAATGATGAAAACAAGAAATCGCCCAAATTAAGCTACATATCACAATTAATACATACACTTAAAAATATTATACATAAACAAAAAAAAAATTGATTACCCAATTGCAGAAAACATATATAATTCATACATGTATATGTAAAGAAAGCAAAGTGATTAGCTAACCTGGTTAAGTAGAGAGAACCCAGATGAAGAAAACAGACCAGAATGCAGGGAGGGAGAGGGGGGGGGGGCGAG
>PHNY01300094.1:12132-23475 GCA_003724115.2 Anethum foeniculum
TTAAGATTTTAACCTCTAAAGTTTGTGCACACTTGGTAAGCTCTTTCCGCCCATGGGAATCTTGGTTTTAGCAATACTTCTTGTCAAAAAGTAAAGCTAAATATTCTACATTTTCCTCTTTGTTTTTTTATGCAATTACCTTTGGTATTAGTTTTCTCATTTAGAAGTGATATAAATTTGTTTGCATCAGGTGAGGGAATCAATTGGAGTCACTCTTTCTGTGCTGTGTTCAAATCTACGCCTTCATGCCAACTTCGCTGACAGTAGCTTGCACGAGGAGGGAAATCTCAAGGCAGCAAGTTGGGACAGGTTTTTAGTTGAAAGGGCATCTGAACTTGTAGCTAATATACAGCATGCGTCACAGTCTGACAATATGGAAATAGCAGAGGGTACCAGCTCTGAAAAAGGTTTCTCAAGTGGGGATTCTCTGGATGACGTGAAATGGATGGAGACGGTACTCTTTTTATAACTAATATACTTGTGTTTGTTGTTACTTTTACAATGTCAAGTTAGTCTGGCAAATTATGCAAATAGGGTCTTTGAGAGTATATCCTACTCGATAAGCAACTCCGTACCCCTCCATAGTCTTTAATTTGTTATAATCAACTTTGAAATGAAATCCTCGTCTCTTTTTTCTTTCCTGTAGGTATTTCATTTTGTGATTGCATCATTGAAGTCTGGAAGATCTTCATTGCTGTTGGATGTTATTGTGGGTCTTCTTTACCCTGTTATATCCTTGCAGGTGCGTAAAGTACAACTTTTGGTTCTGTAATGTGAACTTTGTAGATGCTGTTTTCTATTTTCTTAGAGGTGCATACAGTACAAAGTTTGGTTCTGTTATGTGAACTTTGTAGATACTGTTTTCTGCATATGGTTATTTTATTTGTGTGTTGGTTTTGGAAGTTGTCTTGTGTATTTAAATAAAGTACTGGAGAAATGCTAAATGCCTGACCAGGAAAAGAGACGAACACCAAAATGATTAATGGCTAAGTTGACAAATTATTTGGTATCTAGAATAAATGACTTGATAAGTTTGTTCTTAGCTTGAGCCGCATTAAAATTTACTTGAAAGGATAAAGATGAAATAACATAAATAAAGCTTGTGATCTATCAAGTACAGTTTCATTACTTATAATCACCAATACATTCCAAGGCTCCATCTCTGGTCTTCTTTCAATGCTTGTTGACATTCAAGTGTCAATGAAAATCATTTCATCATTACATATTTAAGACACTACAAATACGCTCTCGAATCACATGCAAAAAATATGTGGTTGTATTAATTCATTTGCATCTATTTTTGAAAAAACTGTAAGATCTAATATATTTGTGATGTTTTCTTTAGATTGCTGTATGTTGCATATGATGTTAATATTGCTGACTATACACATGCCGTTCGCTTTATTGTTTTAATTATCATTTATAGGAAACCTCAAATAAAGATTTGTCAACACTGGCCAAGGCAGCGTTCGAGTTACTTAAGTGGAGACTTCTATCTGACCCTCATCTCCAAAAAGCTGTATCTATTATTCTTTCATCAGCCAATGATTCTAACTGGCGAACAAGATCTGCAACTTTAACTTTTTTGCGCTCTTTTATGTATAGGTGTGTCACACTAATTTTCTTATATTTCCTTGAATTGGACACTAGTTATAGGAGACAACACTGCAATGGCATTAAGCCTTTACTCCCAACTCCCACCAAGTAATTGTGTGTGGAGGGGGCCGAGGGGCGGGGTCTTTGCATGGTAGTGATAGAGTATATTTGGTTGTTTCTAATGAAGTTGCATCCTTGTATGCAGGCATACTTTCGTCCTGTCTTCTGCGGAGAAGCAACAAATTTGGAAAATAGTTGAGATGCTACTATCAGACACTCAAGTGGAGGTATGTTTGTGACTTTGAGATAGTGAGTCAATAGTTCTGTATCATTACACCTGATTTATTATAGTTAAAATGCAAACACCAGCACTCACTGCAGTTGCAGCATTAATGTCCTTACCTTAATAAATTGCATCATTAAATAAATTGTGTAGGTGCATCTGTCAAGTAGACAGAAATTGACGTCTTCGGACTTTGATGGAAGGACCTAATTTTAAAAAATAAGAAGTTAAATGATCTAAAATGCCGGGTTTTTTCTTTAAAGACTGGAACCAAAAAACCGAATAGTTCACATTGATTCAATAATTAGGATACAAATATACAAACTTCATCGTTGCTATAGATATGAAATTTTGCTTGTTTGTGTTTCGATATAAATCAGTAATCTGTGCGTGTGTCTAAGTAGTGTTTTTATCTGTATTTGTTTGTGTGTAAATATCTGTCACCCTGAGTAGGGGCATGGTTACATCTTACCTTTCCAGACACAGACCCTGCTCTGAGGGGGGAAAATATACCGAGTATGTTTGGTTTGTCTTTTTTTAAAGTTAAGTATTAGATAAAATCTTGAAGTTTAAATATTCAAATTTGATTTATCATTAATATGTAAATCGATATGTGTTAATGTATATATATGTTATTTTTTACCTGTGCACCTTACTTTGATGAGGCGTGTCTCCCCTCAAAAAGTTCTTTGAGGCGCCTCTCGCCTTTAATAACATTTTAAATACAATTTCTTTGGGTTCATTGTTCCAATAGTGTATGAAAATGTGAAGTTAGTAAGTAAATATGGTTTTGTTTATATTTATCGTTTTCTCTATAGGTTCAGATGTTGAACCTTCGGTATACGAAAGTTATTTTACATGAGTTATACGAAAGTTTTATCTATTACAAAAATGCCACCATGTATATTCTTAGTAGAAGGGTCATGTTCTTTCACTTAACTTTGACAATGGCACCCTCTACTGTCATCATTATGTCCCTGAGATGATCTGGAACACCCATTTTTTAGATCTAACCGCCCAAAAAAGTTTCCGAGGTCCTATTGCAAGCAGGCCCTCTTTGTGGATGTATTGATACTTGATAATTAAATTTATATTCATAAGTTTTTATCAAAAGTCTAGCTTGACTATAACTGCAATATAGCCTAGTTTAACAATTTTAATTTTACTGTTTAGATATGGTTCTTAATATCTTCACATATATCTTCAAGTATCTTCTTGGATATTCTTGTGGTCCAAAGTCCTTAAGAAGTGTAGCCATATTATTTTGTACTTCAGACTGAGTGATTGAACTCTTGTCCAGGTAAGAGAGCATGCTGCTGCAGTTTTAGCAGGCCTGATGAAAAGTGAGGATGGAGAACTAGCTGAAGACTTTCGGACTAGAGCTTACACGGAGGCAAAAGTCTTACAGAGGAGGAGAAAACAGAGGTAACCTAACTGGACAAGTTTTTATTTTACTTTCTGCTCTTCTGTTAGTGCCTCGTTATATACTTCTGAAGTGATAAAACAAAATGTAAGTTCTTTTATGTGTTTCAATGGGCTGCTTGTATTAGTTTCACAGTTCACTATTCCTTGCCCTCAACTATTCAAAGTATTCATGTTGTATGTAGATGCTAACACCACTTAGTGTTCTATGGACACTGAAGTACTTGAACTAACTTGCATAAATTGTCATTGTGTGTCTTGGTGTTTTCTTGTACCCGTGGTTTTATTTTGACTCTTATTTGCATTTACAGAGGCTCGCGTTCTGGTCCGTCCATAGCTTCTACACATGGTCCAGTTCTTGCTCTGGCAGCTTCTGTATTATCCGTACCTTATGACATGCCTAGGTATGATAATGGTCAAATGACAAGTAGAATGTATCAAATTACCCACCATCTCTTTCTGAGTATCCAAGTCCATATATATTACAATGCCATCTTGCAGCGACCAACACTATTTCATTTTTTTGGTGGATAAACTTACTAAATTGGCACTAACTTATTGGTGATGTTCTGTTATCTGATCATAAGCTTCTTCTTGTTGCAGTTGGTTGCCAGATCATGTTACTTTGCTTGCACAATTTGTGGGGGAGCCTTCTCCAGTCAAATCTACTGTTACAAAAGCAGTTGCAGAATTCCGACGAACCCATGCAGATACGTGGACTGTTCAAAAAGATTCATTTACCGAAGAGCAACTTGAGGTAGATTTGGATTGAACATCTATTTCATATAAAGCTCATCTTGATCCAATGAATTAGCAAATTGCTTCATCAAATTAATTTCTTACTATGTGAAAACTCTGCAGGTTCTGGCTGATACATCATCTTCGTCATCGTATTTTGCATAGTGTATATCCCCCGCTTTCCCGTCAAGAAAAAATAGGAGAAGATAATAGCACAGACAGTACAGAAATACAGAAGGGATTGATAGAATAAAGTAGTCAGGAGAAGAGTTTTATTGTATTTCCAGTTCTACAGTGTAATATAATAATGTTGAGAATAGAGTTATTTACAATTGTATCTATATTATGATTACCAAAACTTTTATTATGACTTGTGCGGTTGTTTTGGCCTCTTAAAGTTTTCAAGTGAACTCATTCAAACCATGGGATTTATTAGATCATCTGAGGGTAGATCCCACAACACGCAGTCGGAATTGAAAATACTAGACCCATCCCTTATTTCCTTGCCTTCTTCAGATTCATCTCCATTTTCATCCTTAAGCTTCCCATGCATGTGACCCTGCTCATCTCCTGCTGGGCAAGTGCTTCCGGTGCACCGACTCCATGGAGATCCATTTGTTTCATTCCCAAAAGATGAAGCACCATAGTGGAATCCAGAAGCAGATGCAGGGAAACCGAAGCTTGCAGGGGTTGCTCCTGTTGAGTCCCAAGGTTTATTTGAAGGTATCATTTCAGGCTCTTGAATGATTGCCCTCGATAAACCTAGTCGGATCCTATCAATAGTGTCATCTTTTACCTCTTGTTTGCTGCTGTTATAAGCAGTGGCTGATTTGTCGTTTAGGGATGATGTTTCACCAGACTGTTGTAGTTGAAAATCTATACGTTTCTTGGTAAGTAGATGAAGCATTTCATCTTTAAAGCATCCTAGTGCTGCTTCTGCCAGATTAGCCACCTGTGGTGGAGCTAGAGTTGTGGCTATTTCAGCCATGAGGTGGGAGAAAGGCTTATGAGTAACAGGATCAATTCCCATCCCTGAAAGTTTCTTCTTGAGCTTGGTGTTCCAGTGATTTTTCACATCGTTGTCGGTGCGCCCAGGAAGTTGAGCAGCTATCAGGGACCATCTGTTTTTCCCAAATTTATAGACCAGGAAATTGGGTGGGGTTAGATGACAGGCCTAAACCAGGAGCATGTTGTAATATGGCAAGTGCTGTACGTACCTGTTGCCAACAACAGAATGAAGTTTCACTATGGCGTGTTCTTCATCAACCGAGAACTGTCCGTGTTTTAGGTCGGGGCGAAGATAATTAGTCCAGCGCAACCTACAACTTTTCCCACATCTTTGGAGGCCTGAAAGTTAACCATCAAAGTAATTAAAACACGATTTTTTTTTTAATAAAACAATAATGAAATTGGAAAAAGAAACAGCAGTCTGAGAACCAGCATTCTTAGGTATGAGGCGCCAATTGCGGGTGCCATGCTGAGCAATGTAGGAAGAGAGCTTGTTGTCTTCTTCAGGAGTCCATTGACCTCTCTTGACATTGTCCTTCTCGCAGCATGGAATGCGTCCCATCTCTTTTAAAGACTACTGGCAACAAATCCTTTTTTGTTGTTTCAGTTAAACTAATTAAGGGGTTGTAGAAGTTAATTATTAATAGAAAACTGAGGGGTTTGGTTTGTTTGCAGTTGGGGAGAATGAATGATATATAAGTGAAGAGGGGTGGGTATAAATAAAAAAAAGAAAAAGAAAAGAGGCTGGTTAGTTTTTAGTTACAACTTATAGAAGTAAAAGGGGTCACTACATCTACATAGTCATGCATGAAAGCAGTGTGCTGAAGAGGGAAAATGTGCATGATTTGAATAAAGAATTCAACGCTGCCGTGCGTGTGAGAGGACGACCGGTAGCTCACCCACATTACACCTGGTCAACTCCTCTTTCTATCTCCTGGTCTCTGAACCCCCTCCCTCCCTCCCTTGTGCCAAAGGGGTTCGGATTTATGGGGATATGAGATACGGAGTGATCATGTTCCTCAAAAATTTATTTTTTAATCCAACATTATGTATAGAAATTGATTACACACTGTATTTGTCCTTGTATAAATTAATGAAGCATAGAAAAAGAGTATTGAATCTTGATTAAAGAAAAAGAGGGATTAAACAAAGTTTACACATATCTGCATTACAAAGCTTTCCTTCAAGATGGGTTGGTCTCAGCTTGGATAAATTAAACACCAACATTTGTTCGTGATCAATGATCATCAACAGCTCCGCATATTTAGCAAAAGAAGAAAAGAAAAACCTCGGCAGCACTCATCATTAATTTATAACTACGATTTGTTTTCTGTTGAATTATGTCATGCTGTATTAACATACAAATAATCACTCATTTATAACTTACCAAAAGTGCTTCAAAATAATGACAAAAATATTTTGTTTGTACTATTTAATAGACTTGATCTAGAGGAAGGACATCTAAGTCAATCGGGCTCAAAAATTTATATTATAGACATGTAGTATTATCGGTCCAAGCATTAAAAAGATTTAAGACTTCGGGTCGCCTTGATTCTCCGACCAGTCTTTGGAATATGATAAATTGAAGAAACATTATTATAATTTGGTGTCTACTTCCTGTCATAATCGATATCAGATTTCGAACTAGAAGCCCTTGTACAAGAATTAGGATATGCTACAAATTTATGTAAATGATGATCTGGTAGTATGTAGTTAAAATTCTTGAGTTTGTCAATTTTTTGAAGAGCTTTCTTAATGTTGTAATTCATAATTGAATCTTATTGTGAACACTTATGATTAACTGTAACATCAGTTTTGAAAGAAAATTTTCAAAATTTAAGTGGTTGAAAAATTATTTACAGTTATTTCATATCGAGAAAAACATGTTAAAGAACATTGAGGTCGAAACGGTTATCTCATATTTTGCATTAAGTGCTCAACGAAATTGTTTTTTTTTTTTTTAGTTTATTATGAATATTTTATCTTGTTAGTTTCTTATTCAAGTTTACTAAAATCGGAGCTTGCATTATTAAGAATTTTACTAGTTAAATTCAACCAGTAAAAAAAAAAGTTTAGCGCTAATTTTTTTATTTCGCCCCTAGACCTCGAAAGTTATGGAACGGCCCTGATATTTAATTATTCAAAATATATTAATTTTCAAAAATATTGTCCAAAATGCACACGTCTATTGGTCACATGCGGCTCAACCGTTACTCCAAAATTTCAAGGTATTAGAGAAATGCACTTACCAGAATTATACATTCTAAAAAGACTCCTTAACTAAAAGTGTTAGATAAAGACCATTACAAAAATCTTATATTTTAACACTCTTTCTCACTCGAAAGTTCATTTATAGGTTGAAGAGTGGATCACGGACCTTCGTTTTTTGGACATAAATTTATCTTTCATGTCTATAATAAATTGTGAGAATGTTACGTGGGGCAGATAAAAAACCGAGTGTTAGACGATTTTGTTAAAACTAGTACTCCCTCTGTCCCACTAGGTTCTTTACGTTACTTTTTGGCACGCATATTAAGGCTTCTATATACTATAGTTCCATAATTTTTTAAATTTTTTTTTTCCTGAATAAAAGTTTGACATTTAAACTTTTATACAAAAAAAGAAAAATTCAAAAAAACGTTACAAAACTATACTTTATAAGAGCCTCAAAATGCGTGCAAACAGTGAATATAAGAATCCGGCGGGACGGAGGGAGTATACATTATTTAATGTTTAATATAATTAATTTTGAATTTACCTAGAAAATATGAAAAATAATTTTAAATTCCTTCTACCCTTTCTATATCTCTCTCTCTCAAAATTGTGGGACTTATATTTAAAGTGCTAAAATGTACAAAATTTTAAAAAGTTTGTGTTAATATGTATAAACATTAAAATTTTAAGGGCAAAAGCAAACAAATTCATCATACTTAAATAAAAGAAAATCGTCATTCAATTTTGAAGTACTTTCAACTAATTCAACACATAACCATCAAATTGTTCAGTAATAAAAGGAAACACCTCACGTAAGTGTGAATGATCAAACTGACCACTTATTTACTAAAAACAAGTCTACCACATGCATATTGTTATTGCTGTAAGAGCTGTACTAAAAATGTCACGAACCGACTTCAACCTAGGAGGAGATTCTGAGGATGCTCTTTTCACATGGTATGAACTGATATTATCCTTGTTCTTGTCTTGCAGCATAATAGAAAGAAAGCTTATAACTATCACCCTTAGTCCTGCCCTTCACACAAAATAACAAAAACACGTACTAACTTCGTATACAAAGTGAATTGTAATTATTATTTCCCGTCCAAAAACATTATGATCAGGCAACATTCAGCTATATACAACACATATTCTTGGAGCTCTTGAACCATAATTAACTCCCAAATTTTGCACTTACAAGTCCTTCAATGGAGCCTACCAATGCAAACATTGCCACAAGCAACGCAACAGCACTATAGATCCGAAGAGCAACCCACTTCCACGTATAAGGTCTAATGTTTTTCTGCACCAAGTACATCTCCAAAGGAAAATGTATGACCAAAGGCCAATAAGTAAAAGCTCCCGCTACAGCAACAACTTGGTTAAAGTAGGGGAAGATCATCCCTATCATAATCGTTAACGCAACGTAAGCCGTTCGGAAGCACAATCTAAGAAGATTAAGACTAAATGACGGCAACCATGGAAGTTTGACAGGAAAGCTTTTACATACAAATTCACTGTCCGGGAACTTCTCAACAAAAGATCGTTCTGCAAGTGCAAACTGTGGCTGACTGTATACCTGTCAACAACAATAAGTAATCCACTATAACAACCTGCAGAATTGTGCAAGACAAATGGATATGTAGCTCTGTATGCACCTGATATCCTCCAACTAAATGGAGAACGATGCAAGCATTAGCAAAGTCAAGAAGCCAGTATGGTTCATAGAATCCAAACCCTGTCAGGAGGTTTCCTGGAGTGGAATTCCCAAGAGCTGCATAGCCAAATCCTCCACAGCAGAGGTAAAAGAAAGTTGTAATACTGGTTGAAATTACAGATGCCTTCTTCATAGTGGCCTTTTCTTCTGGAGGAGATCTCAAGGTATCCTTCATAATTTAGAAGTATACGGATATGTTATCACCTATTTATTATGTCTATCAGAAAGCTGCACCCCCCTACCTGTATGTTGAGAAGGATTAGAGCGTAATTAAAGCCAAAAGCCACGTCTCCCAGTGCTTGACAGCTTGACCATACTTTCTGAGCTGTCGTAGCAGCTGGAGCTCCGTAAATGCTACCTTTGATTTGTCCATCTCCTGCAATTTGACATTTCAGTAATGTTTGGCAATATGAACTTGTGCAGATCTTATCTGATTTCCAGTTTCCATTCATATAATTTAATATAAGCAAAAAACATGATGATAACATTAGTCTTCCGTACCTAGTACTTTCACCAAGCCAAGTGCAGATCCAATACCAGCATAAGTGAAGGACATGATAGCAGCAACAATGGAGAGCCACTTTGTATCACTAAAATCAGGTATCTGAGAGACAAAAATTTGAACAATTCCAAAAAGAAGCATGTAAGAAGTATCTTCATATTCACAAGAAGCCTTGTGCCCATCCTTGTGATAACAGTTTGATTGCTGAATTGCCCTGTAATAAGTTATACAACAATGAAATGAGATCTCTAGTCGGATAGTTACACCAAATGGGCTATTTACATACCTCATGCTGATTCCAGATGTAATGATATAGACAACTCCAGTCTTGAATAAATTCAGTCGGAAGAATATATCACATAACCAGACACTCCAATTCCCTAGAATTCCATGGCAATCTTGCTTATAGCTATTATGCAAAAAAAAAAAAAAAAGAAGCGGCAATCCTATGCTAACATCTATAATGTAGGCGATGAAAACAGTGAAGCATCGTGTACCATGTTGCCAACACAATTTGCTAGGCAGCTTGTTGTGAAGTTTAGATGTTAACAGTCTAGCTTTAAAATGGTTATTGTTTAAGGGCAAGTCGAATGCACTGCTATAATTAGTTGCATTGTCATAATATGCAACTAGATGCATAAAATGATCACTCGAATGCAATGCCATACTTGAGTGTAAGCATGCATAAACGCAGAGTTGGTTCCATATTTGCAGCCAAAGATGGATATATGCAACTAAAGATGGATACGTCTATCACTGCCACGTAATCAATCAAGTAGAAAAAATGAATACCATTTAAAATACTACATCACCAAAATCGTGAAAACAATTTCTATTTTAGCATTGAAATTCACTTTTTGGTGCCATATTATAACAATTGCTCCAGGCATTTTGCATTTAGCATTGGACTTGCTCTAATAAAGTCAAATGCAAGACAAAGGAAACCGATTGCATCGATTTTCTTTACTTCAGTTTAATTCAGCCAATCAAAATCGTGATGGGGAGATAGTCTTGTCATAATATAGATGGATAAAGCAGAAAATACCCCCATATTGGATTTTACATAAAAAATCTTGCTCAAACTCTACGACAATAGTAGCATGAAAATTCTGATGCACATCGTTATATTTCCATCAATTTAAACCAGCGGTCCTACATTGCAAACCTAACAATATGAGGTAACACTTTAAGTGTTAAACCAGAAATGACCAAATTCCTACAGATATCATTTAGAAACATGAATCGGCTTCATTTCAATATAATAATAAGACAAGACATTGTTATTCTGACTGACCTAAGATGGCCTTAACAGCATCCATGTACGAACCGTTCCTGGAGGGTCCAAAATCGGGGTGAGGAGAGCGGTAGCATTCGCATAAGAGAAATGCAGAAAGAAGGCTCATGAGTGCGAAGGAAACGATGGATAAAGGACCAGCAATCCAGCCAAGCTGAGACATACTCCATGCCAAAGATAGTACTCCTGATCCTATCACTCCTGTTATTATATGTGCCACAGCAGCCCATATGTTCCCTTAATTATAAACAAATAAAAAATTCTTGTTAATTGAATCATCATTAACAAGTCCAAACCAAGATTTACATCAACATTGATTCAACATTAAGCACCATAATCAGTAGGTCATTTACGCTTCTTTAATTGCAAATTCTTACATTTTTATTGTTTCTGAATCCTCTTTTCTTTTTCTTTTTTTTGACTTTTGAGGGAATATAATAGAATGTGAGATGTAATATATGTGGCAGGGAGAGAGAGAGAGAGAGATAGAGAGAGGGAGAGAGGGAGAGGGAGAGGGGGAGAGAGAGAGAGAGAGAGAGAGAGAGAGAGAGAGAGAGAGAGAGAGAGAG
>PHNY01300095.1:0-10150 GCA_003724115.2 Anethum foeniculum
TCTTTTTACGAATTAAACATTGATTATTTTCGCATGGATCCTGTTTAAGGGTTTCGTTTTCTGTTTTATTACGATTAAAATTCAGTTTCCGCTACGTTTTCTATGCATGAAACCCTTCAATTCTGTAGACTGGAGCAAGATTAGTGCCAATGTACAGTATAGAGAAACATATAAAATTTTGAATACAACACTAACAATATACTAATTATTGTTTATACCGCTATATAAAATCGTCGGTCCAAGTTTGAGCTCTTTAGTTTGACATTGAACGAGCAAATCTCATTAACCCCATTACTCTCTCCAGAATCTGTTAAAAAGAATATTAATTGGTTATAGATGAAAGAAATTTTTTGTTAACATCTAACTGACAAACAGATGACATAACTTTATTGTTATCACTAATTTCAGACGGGGTATCACTATTGAAAACTGAGATAGAATCCATGTCAGAATGATTAACTACATTTAGCAATATTTTATTACATACCGATTAGTCAAAATAAGGTTTTATAAAAGACATAACTCTGATATAACATCCATACTATCTGATATGTCAAGAACTTCAGCGTCATAGGTAGAAAATATAAAATCTTTAAATCGATAACGCCATAGCAGTTACGTAAGTGATTCATGCATTGTGTATCATATACTGACCACTTAAAGCAAGAATTTCCTACATAATTGAATATCAACACAGTTCTCATGTATATTGTATTTTTTTAAGAAATGATACATTTTATATATCTTTTTCTCCGCTGGACAAAAATTGAAATTTGCATAATTGCGATCACCAAGGGAAACTTTCAGTTTTTTTCTAAGCTCATTACCATATTTGTGAACAAAGAGATGTGGTACTTCCTGTTAATTTCAATTAGTAAATATATATACTTATGCAAGGGTTTTACAATAATATAGAAAAATAGCATCCACAAATAAGAAGTCATCCTAGATCCCCAAATTGTAATGTATGATCAGTGATGACTTCGAAACACTTAAAATAAGATGTGAAACCAGTTATATCTCCTATAAATCATATATGTCATCAATTTATTAAAAAAAAGATGTTTCTAAATAAAAGTGCTTGCATAAATACCTTCTAGAGCAACGGACTTTCTCCAGCACAGGAACTTCGGAAACATAAACTTTAAACTTTTGAGGTTGATGAGTAAACTGGAAAATAATTGTATCACCAACTAAAACTTTTGCATCCTCAACAAATCAATTTCATTCTTTGCCAAACGATACCATACCTAAAGCCCATTTCACGTTAAAATCCATGTTGTGCTATTTAAATTATAAAGTGATCATCCCTGTTTTCTCATCTAACCCAAATTTATCATAAACCTCACGAGAAAGTACCTAAATGTGCCCTTCTAAATTATTTCCCAAATAGAATGTAGCAGGAAATAAAAGTAATATGTGAAAAAACTTACCTCCGTGAATGAGCAACCCAACATATGCTTTGGCTCAATACGTATATAATGGACCCCACAAAAATTTCCAAATGCATTAAAAGTGAAATTAGTTACCAGTTTGTCTACTCAATATAGTTTCAAAACAAGTCCAATTTAGACGCATGTCTATCCAGGGGATAATTGATTTCAACAACATAAGGATTATATGCTTGGAATTTGAAATCCGCTACTTCTTCATACTTCATAAGAACCATGTGGTAAGGTTTAATGCCATAAAATGTCATCATCCGAGTCAACTCTTTACTGCTCTTTATTTTTTTAACATATTTCCAATTCCACACCGCCGATGAAGGACCATGTAATTTTACATCCGAAGGCAACTCTCCACCATAGTCAACATTAAATAGCAAGGGGATTCTCCGTGTTAAGAACAGAATCATTCAAGATTTTAGAGCTAAAAGTTCAAAAATTGATAGCAGACACAATTCGTACATGAAAATATAAAATATTTCTTATTTATAACTTACCAATGCTCCATTAGTGTAAACACCGTCTAGATTAGGGTAATAAATTTGATTTGAAACTCTCATAAATCCATCACTACATCATTGAAATATCAATTTCATTTAAATTAATAATCAAAAAATTACGGGCATGTATTGAAATTTTTACACTAGATAATACCTTTAATAATTTATTTTTGCACGCTTCAGGTGAGATGAAGTAGTAAGTATTAGCGAGTAAACTGTTAGTGAAGAAAGAGAACTTGACTTGATTAGTAGTAGAACAACTTGGACAGTAACTCTATACCAAAGCAAAATTAATGCAAATATATATGAAAGGATTTGCACGTAAACCAAGTAATGCATACCCATTAAAAAATCAATTTTTTGAAAAAAAAATATCATGATTTTTTATTGTTAATAACGTTAATAAATGAAAATTTTTGTTAATTCTTTTTTAATCTTCTTTACCCCATTGAGATATTGAATATAAGGGAGTATTCTTTTTGTCAATATAATTTTCAAAATGAATGTTTAAATGTCCTTCAAAAGTAAGTAAATAGATTCGAAACACATAAAATGCGGTTAATCCCGTTGTAAACCAAGCTATTATTGCGAAAATTGGTAAATACAGCCAAGTATCATTAAGAATTTCTTGTTTTGACCAAAAACAAGTAAGAGGCGGAATATCACAAAGAGAAAGTGTGAATGTTCTAGTCCTAGACTCATGATCAATGTTTAATGTATGAAACCAAGAGTCTCAAAAATTATTCATGTATATAATTAATGATGAATTCTAGGAAGAATCTAGATATTTAGTCTATCTATAAAAAGGCTGCAATACCCGCACATGTAATCAAGTAAGAAAAATCAAAAAACTTATCAGAAAAATTCCCATTTGCTTAAAAGTCTTATGGGATCACTTATATATCGCACAAATACACGGCCATATATAGTACAATCGGTCAGCCTTCTTTCACGATTTATGCTTAATCCAAGTTGTACACACTATGTAGTTGCAAAACGCATTCTACGTTACCTCAAGGGTACAAAGAATCATGGTCTGAAGTATGTTCATAATGAATATAAAAGGCTGGTTGGGTATACAGATAGTGATTGGGGAGGATCGTTGGATGATGGCAAGAGTACATCTGGATATGTTTTCTTTCTCGGGACAAATGCTATCTCCTGGTCATCATAAAAACAGAAAACAACAGCTTTATTTACTGCAGAAGCTGAATATGTTTCAGCAACAGAAGCATCATGTGAAGCTGTTTGGTTGAGACGAATTTTGTTTGATTTAGAGCAAGCTCAGAATGATCCAACTATTATTTATTGCGACAACATTTCAGCCATAGCAATGATTGAAAATCCTATTTTTCATAGTCAGACTAAGCATATTAAACTTCGTTATCATTTCGTTCGAGATCTGGTGCAAGAGGAAGAAATTCGTTTGGACTACGTTGGTACAAATGAGCAAGTTGTAGATATATTCACAAAGTCAGTCTCGAGTGATAAGTTCGCATACTTTAGAGGTCGACTGAGAATTACAAATTAAGTGGGGATGTTAAAAAGATAATTTGTAATTCCCATAAACCAAGTATCCAGAATGTTCTAGTCCTAAACTCATGATCAATGTTCGGTGTATGAAACCAAGAGTCTCCAAAATTATTCATGTATCTAATTAATGATGAATTCTAGGAAGAATCTAGGTATTTAGTCTATTTATAAAAGGCTGCAATACCAGCACATGTAATCAAATTTTGCAGTCCAACAAAAGACTTGGAATTAATTGGAGGCACCACGGATACATCTGTTAGGAGAATTCGCTCAATTTATGATGTATACGATTCTTGTAATGTGGCATTTTTTACTGGCGAACCCCAAAATTTTAAAGAAGATGCAAAAGAACAAACTTGGAAGAAAGCAATGGATGAAGAAATTTCAACAATTGAGAGAAACAATACATGGCATCTTGTTGATCGTCCAATTAACAAAGACGTAATTGGAGTAAAATGGGTTTTCAAAATGAAATATAATGAGGATGGAAGTATATAAAAGCATAAAGCTCGATTAGTAGCGAAAGGATATTCTCAACAGCCCGGAGTTGATTTCACAGAAACATTTTCTCCAGTAGCTCGCATGGAAACAATTAGAACTGTTCTTGCATTGACAGCCCAACTTCAACTACTAGTCTACCAACTTGATGTCAAATCAGCCTTTCTTAGTGGAGAGCTCCAAGAAGAAGTTTACGTGGAGCATCCTAGAGGATACATCAAAAAGGGCCAGGAAAATAAATTTTATCGTCTTTATAAAGCCTTGTATGGGCTGAAGCAAGCACCACGTGCTTGGAATGGTAAGATTGAAGGTTATTTTCGTAAAAAAGATTTCCAGAGAAGCAAAAGTGAGCCATCCTTATATGTTAAAAAATCTGGTATGCATGATTTTCTCATTGCATGTTTATATGTGGATGACTTAATCTATATGGGAACTAATGCTAAAATGGTGGAAGATTTTAAGAGGTCAATGAAAGAAGAATTCGAAATGACTGATCTAGGCCTCATGAAATACTTTCTTGGTATCCAAGTGAAGCAATCTTTAGGTGAAATAACTTTATGTCAAGAAAAGTATATTGATGATTTGTTGAGGAAATTCCATATGGAAAATTGCAAGCCAATGCATACTCCTATGGCTACAAATCAAAAATTACAACTTGATGATGGATCAGACAAGGTTGATGAAAGACTTTATAGAAGACTTGTGGGATCACTTATATATCTCACAAATACACAGCCAAATATAGTACAATCGGTCAGCCTTCTTTCACGATTTATGCATAATCCAAGTTGTACACACTATGTAGTTGCAAAACGCATTATGCGTTACCTCAAGGGTACAAAGAATCATGGTCTGAAGTATGTTTATAATGAAGATAATAGGCTGGCTGGGTATACAGATAGTGATTGGGGAGGATCGTTGGATGATGGCAAGAGTACATCTGGATATGTTTTCTTTCTGGGAACAAATGCTATCTCCTGGTCATCAAAAAAACAGAAAACAACAGCTNNNCTACTGCAGAAGTTGAATATGTTTCAGCAACAAAAGCATCTTGTAAAGCTGTTTGGTTGAGAAGAATTTTGTTTGATTTAGAGCAAGCTCAGAATGATCCAACTATTATTTACTGCGACAACATTTCAGCCATAGCAATGACTGAAAATCCTGTTTTTCATAGTTAGACCAAGCTTATTAAACTTCGTTATCATTTCGTTCGAGATCTGGTGCACGAGGAAGAAATTCGTTTGGACTACGTTGGTACAAATGAGCAAGTTGCAGATATATTCATAAAGTCAGTCTCGAGTGATAAGTTCGCATACTTTAGAGGTCGACTGAGAATTACAAATTAAGAGGGGATGTTCAAAAGATAATTTGTAATTCACATAAACCAAGTATCCAGAATGTTCTAGTTCTAGACTCATGATCAATGTTCAGTGTATGAAACCAAGAGTCTCCAAAATTATTAATGTATCTAATTAATGATGAATTCTAGGAAGAATCTAGATATTTAGTCTATCTATAAAAAGGCTGCAAATACCAGCACATGTAATCAAGTAAGAAAAATCAAAAAACTTATTAGAAAAATTCCCATTTGCTTATTTTCTTCAAGTTCTGTACCCAACAAATTTACCTTATAAAAAAGCGGTTGTGGTAATTAGGACATGTTTTGTTAAACCCTCTATATAAATCATATTCTGACTTTTATTTGGAGAATATCCAACAAGAGTTTACATTGAATGAATTACGGATCCGGATCCTAAAAATAATAATACTTTCGAATAAGCATGAGTAATCAAATGAAATAAAGCACTTCGATAACACCCCATACCTAGAGCTAACATCATATAACTCAATTAAGACATTGTGGAATAGGCTAAATCTGTCTTATGTCTGTTTGAGCAAAGGCAAAAGTAGCCCCGAATTAATATTGTTATAATAAAATATTGTAATCATTATTAATTCTTTTGGCCAAGTTTTGAGTAAAATAATTATTTTCATATCATTAGGAGTGCCTTACAAAAATAAAAATAACCATGGAATGGAATATTATAATTGGAGGAAGGTGAGGATGACTTCAAGGTAGCTATGAACAATAAGACGAAAACAATTTTTATTTATTGTAGTTGAGAATAAAAGTAGATTAATTTTGTAAATCCCACTTAATAATTGTCACTGCATAATCTGTATCTCTTCGAGGTTAAAATATAAAAGCTAAAATATGAATCGTATAAAATAGAAGAAGAATACAGAACTCAGAACTGGAAAAAAGTCTTGAGTTGTCGCATCTGCCGTCCCAACGTGTTCCGTTCTGTATATTTCTATGTAAGTAATAAATAAGTAATGATGGGCATTGGTGTTGGGCTTGCTAAGCAGGCCTTAACTCCACATTAGTATGATATTGTCCGCTCTGGGCCGAGCTCGCACGGATTTGTTTTTGGTCATATCCCAAAAGG
The DNA here is from genome assembly GCA_003724115.2 of Anethum foeniculum. Classification (NCBI taxonomy): domain Eukaryota; kingdom Viridiplantae; phylum Streptophyta; class Magnoliopsida; order Apiales; family Apiaceae; genus Anethum; species Anethum foeniculum. Next base: position 6,427 of record PHNY01300095.1, read on the forward strand.
CCTCATACTAATGGAGTTATCTACTTGCTTATATACTAGCAATCTGCCCCTCCCACAAACGATGTGGGACTACTCCTAACAATTGGTCTTGACGGGTACTTGAGGTGCAGTTTCTTATATAAAAACTCGAAATCTTTTAGAGTGATAAGTACTTTATAAGCTAAAAAGAATAAATGTTTTTATATTTCTTTTAAAGTAATGCTATGTTCTGGTAAAAAAAAAAGAAAAAGTAATGCTATGTAAAGATGTCAATGTATACTGTTCTATTATATTAAAGACGAAATATTGAAAGTTTCGTTGGTAGTCCGGTACGGGTTTACTTAATTATCCTTACTTGGTAGTATCGTACTTGTTGCATTTATTTAATTACTCTTACTTAATTATTATGTTATTTTTGTTTAAGTACCTTTACTAAATTATTTTTATGACCTATTTATTTAAAATATTTATTAACACTAATTGGTATATAAACCAATTACCCCTTTCAACTAAAACACGTTACCTTTTTTTTCCACAACTAAAACGTCACTTTTTGCCAAAAATATCATATAAAATTCTATTTAATGAAATAAAATAAAATACTATAATTACTAGTAGCTCCTATTTTAATATAAACCAGTTAATTTTTTTTAACTAAAATACGTTACCTTTTTTATTTTTCTTAATTAAAATACTTCATTTTCCAAAAATATCACGGGCAATTCAATTTAATAAAACAAAATAAAATATTATCTATACTATATTATAATAGACGAAACATTAAAAATTTGGCCAGTACGGTATTTCATTAATTTACTTAACTATCCTTACTTAATTATTTTTAGGACCTATTTTTTTAAACCTATTTTAATTCTAATTATTATATAAATTAATTACATTTTCCAACTAAAACAAGTTAATTTTATTAATTTATCCTAACAAAAACACCTCATTTTCTAAAAAAGATCACGGGAAATTCTATTTAATCAAATATTATAAATTTTAATAACTCATATTCTAACCCTAATTAATTATAATTAGAATAATGGGCTTACTTCGGTATTTATACCATTCATAGTATTTTATTAAAACCGAAGTAAAGATAAATCGTTAGTCGGTACAATGGTCACATGCTAAAATAAAATAATATATATTATTCATCCAAGCTAAAAAAAATTATATTATTGAACCCTAAAACAAAGTTAAAATAAAAATATAATTAGTTGATTGGTATAATTGCCTAACAATAAAAAAAAATAATATATACTTTCTTCTTGGCTAAAATAAAATTATATTATTCATTCGAGTTAAAACAAAATTAAAAGTAAACTAAATATAATTAGTGGGATTTGGTCGAAATAGCATAGTGGGTCTTGGGTTAAAGTAAAATAATAAATACAATTAATCTGACTGGAAAAATTATATTATTAAACTGAACTAAAACAAAATAAAAATCATTGGTCGGTATAAATAATCTCGGGTTAAAACAAAATAATATATTCTATTTATCCGGGTTAAAAAAAAATAATATTCGACCGGACTAAAATAAAATAAAATAAAATAAATATAATTAGTTGTATTTAAACGATATAGTGAGCCTTGAATTTAAATAAAATAATGTATACTATTTGATCCAAGTTAAAACAAAATTAATATCAAACTAAAGATAATTCGTATACTATTGATCAGGGCTAAAAATTACATTTTAGTTAAAACATAATTATATTTTGTAAACACAACAAGGAATATCAACAAAATTAGTTCAATTGGTAATATCGTTTTTTCAAAATAAAACACTTCTTATTTCAAATATATCACGAACATATATGTGTATGTATATAATCATTATTAATCATATCATTTAAAAATTTAAATAAACAAATTTTATATCTTAATTATAATATAAAATTATTTCTTAGCAAACTAGTTTCTCTTTTCCACTTTAAGCAACTTTGTTAAGTTTTAGTCTATTTTTCCCATCTTAATTCTGCTATATCTACTTACCAATAATAATAATAGGCTGCACAGCACTCAATTACATATAATTTATGTGATTCATTTCGAACTATTAGCAATGCGGAGTAATGTTATTGGCAGCAAAAAAAATGTCAGAATAACTTTTGTAATAACATATAAAATATTTAATTAGTAAAATTATATTACTGCATGCGAAACCTGTTATATTATATTTACGAGGATGCGGCATAATTTGAAAATTTTAACACGCAGTTTAATTTGTAAATTTAGAAAGAAATCACATTAAAATAAGAAACTTGGTATATGATCTACGAGACTGCTACGAAGTGCTTGTAGGTAGAGGTGGCCAGATGGGCGATTCAAATCAGCCCGGCTCGTCCCAGCTCGTAAACTTATTTATTTTAAATCGCTTCGTATCGGGTCGGTTTCGTGCCGGTATGTTAAACGAGGCAAGTACGAGTCCGGGATTAGTGATTCGCAACTCGGCATGACACGGCACTGCATAACGGCACGGCTCGGCCCAGCCCGCTATACAGCATTCTGGAAAAGTAGGCTCTGTATTTAGTTTAGTTACCCCTTAAGTGTGTGCTTGCTCACGTCACTTGGCATATATTTTGAAATATAATTTTGACATGAGAGAGATTTAAGAGTATAATTTTGAAATATGGTAAACGATTTTCATTTTATTATTTAAACTCTATTTAGCATATATTTTGTATAATTCTCATAATATTTTCATACTACTTTCTCATCCATGCAGTTATCATATAATATAAATAATTATCATTAGTTTTTATGTTTTAAAAATAATTTTTTTTAATGTTTTTTTTTAAAAAAATCGAATGCAATTATTTGTGGCCTGTGATGTGGGTCTTGTTGTTTGTGCAACTAATAAAGTGTGCAAGTGTGCAGTCTTTCTCTAACTCATACACACACATAATAAAATAATAAAGTAACAGAAGACAACAGTACATGTACAGAAAAACAGTTTTAACTATTAAATAACTCGTCCAGCTCGCCTCTGCCCGGCACTCGGCTCGTCGATAGTTCGCCCCGGTCCGTTCACGAGTTCCACTTTACTGATTCGGCCCGAACCCGGCACGGCTCGTTCACTCGTACGTGCCGTTCACGAGTTCTAGGTGGCCAAATCGGCTCGCCGGAAAACCGGCACAGCTCATCCGACCTGCTCGTTTAACCACCTCTACTTGTAGGGCTAGGGCGGTTTTTATTTGAACCAGGTCTGAGTCAATGTCTTCTTGATTTCACACTAGGATATATTAATTGGAGTCCATTTTGTAATTTTGTTATGAAATAAAAAAATAAAAATATGAAACTAAGAAAAATTAGAGAGATAATGGAAAATGGAAAATGGAGCATTGACCTTGACCATAGGTTGAGGTCGTTACAGAATGAGGTAACACGGCAATATGAAAATGACGTATTGACAATCATGTAGTAGTCCAGATAATAAAGGAGGAATTTTCGTTTTCCACAAAATTATTTTCTTCTCCATTTCTTATATTTATAATTGGATAGGCCGTTTCAGCACAAAGTGTAATGTAATCTGCCAAACACACTCCCGAGTCCTGTAATACTAGTCATTTTAATTTTTATTGGAGTGTTAGAGTATAGTTTCACCAATTATTTTAACTAGCATAATAACCCGTGCGAGGCACGGGTCATTTTTTAGAATTTTTTTGTGTAGCATGTAATAATATTTTCTTATTATCTGTTTATTAATAAAATTATGTAATATCTCAAGTATACC
>PHNY01300098.1:5031-19841 GCA_003724115.2 Anethum foeniculum
TCAAAGATTAAAAATTGTTATTACAAACTGTTAATATTATTAGGCATTCCCATACGTAATATGTAAAAATCGGTCACAAATCAAAACTTGCTATTTGACTGACCCACTAAGAGAAATTTGTCATCAAACATGCATTCACAATTTCACATATCAAAAAATTAGGCAATATGTTAAAATCAACAAGAAAAACAAATCAAACACTGCTACATCTCTCAAGAGATCATATCTCAAATAATGGTGACAACTTTATTTTAACTAAACCGGAAAGAGAGATAAAAAAACCAGAAGCAGATCCCGAATGGTTTACATGTAATGAATGTATCACAGACAACATATCAAAACCAAAGCTGTTTACGATCGCATCATAAAAAGTTTGCAATACTAAGGAAATAAATCCTTTTGACTAACAAATGGTAGTCTTAAAATTTTATAAAAGGGTTTGATAGAAATAATGCAATAACTCTCTGGGGGTTCCTGTCCTCGATGTAAACCGTGAATTTGGAATTCAGGAAGCATGCGCCATAATGACTTGAGAACTGGCTGGACTGCTTTCAAGTCATTTTTCACCTTTTTTTACGAATGCAAACCTGGATTTCTTGACGCTGTGAAGAATCAACCATATCTTTTGGGACCAGAATAACGGATTTCTCAGGAATGCACACTGTCCATTTTGTCAGGCTCTGTGTCGAGGGGCAAGTAACCTTGACTGAGCCGCCCTCTGCGCTACTTGCTTCCAGTTCATATGAGTATTCATTCTTTAAACAGCTCGGGCCCACACAGATTATATTGGCTACATTTCCAATATTCTGGACACCATAATTAAGGATGAAAAGTGTGTGGTCACGTTCCTGAAGGAATATAAACTTCATATTCGCACTTAAACGAACAAGAAAAGAAGAGTCAAAAGTGAAGTGTGTGGCCGCCGCTGGGTGATTGTGCGCAAAGTGCCTATATAAATCCTTGTAGGAAGCATTAAAATCACAGCCAGGAAGAGGACAATAACATGCTTCATAGGCGCAAGATTGCTCATGCTCAAGTTTCTTGTTATAGCTCAATATTTTTTTGCACCCATACTTGCTATTCAAACAAGGGACTTTAACACTTTCAAGAAACTTCTCCATTAGAAGGCAAGGAATATCAGTAATCGGCGAAAAGCAAGACGGGCACTTGTTATTATGGTTGCTGCAGCAGCTGGAACAAGCAGGGTGCCCCTTGACGCACTACAATTTAATTCAACAAGCTAAAAACATAAGATATGGTAGTGATGCAATCATTACAGACCACATTGTTCATAAGATATGGTAGTGATGCAAATGAACGAAGCTTAGGGGTATCAGACAAATCTGAATAAAAATATTTGAATGGATAAAAAGTTTTTATGATTAAAATTTATGAATCTAATACTGTTTGGTACATAAATTTACAAAATGTCTGAATAACATTAAATTTTTATTTTTTTCCTTATGAATTAAATTCAATAAGAAATTATTTGTACAGAATAATAGTATCTTATTATCATTTAATTCCAAATAATTTATAAATTTTCACTTAACAACATGATCGTTAGAAATACAATTTGAAGAATTTCTTAAAAAGCAAATTTTAAATAAATCTATTATTAAATTTTATTATAATATAGAAAACATTAAAATATAATTTAAAGAAAAGAAGGCATGCTTGTATGTTCATTGTACATAATATGAAGTAGTAACGTGCAAAGTCAGGTAATAAAGGTTCTTAATCGTTGAGCTGGAACTGAAATACTTACCGATTAAGAAATTAGTTATGAATAAGAAGTTATAAAAAAAATGATCGTAATTATTTTAATGATCAAGTCCAGTCCCCTTGAGATGCATCAAAAAATAAACAAATGAGACTTTAGATTGCAACAAATAGTAGGTTCCTCAAGGCTTTTTACATTTTACTAACATAATATACAGAATCGTTTCAACAAGGTTAAAAGCTACTCATATGTTGTGAAACTTGATAAGTTTTTTAAGGCTTTTACATTTTACTAACATATATACAGAACACAGTCAGGTTGCAACAAGGTTAAAAGCTTTCCATGTTTTGATGGTTGTATAACATTGGAAATGGCAAAATGTTGCAAAATAATTCTAGGTTGTCTTAAAGACAAAAAATTTATATAGAAAAAAAAAAGAATGACAAAATCATAAGAAATCTATACTAAACTATAATAACTGTAATTGGGTATAATTTGGTCGCCCCATAGTTTGGTTTGGTTGGTTTCGTCAGTTTCTTCTTAATCCAATAATCAGAGCCGTTGGATCCAAATATTAAAAGAATACACTACCCAAGTTCTCAGGTTCGATTCCGCATTTATATTATTATTTATAAATATATAAATAAGTTTTCAGGTTCAAATCCTGCCAAAAACAACCATTTATATTATTATTTATAAAGATACAACCAATATTAATGGTTCAAATCTCATCGATCATATATTATTTTATACTATTTAATTTTAAATTGAAATTATACACATTCAAATTAAATTTATATAATAATTGATTTTAAGTATTTAATTATTTATATTAGAATTTCATTAGTATTATATATAATGCAAATAAAAATATATAAATATTAATGAGAACCCGTGCATCGCACGGGGTGTAAGCTAGTAAGACTTAATAATTAGGAGCCATAATACTCAAGTGAACAACTAGATGATGGCTGGTAAACGAGTAGAAAAACTTGGGCCAACCATTTGCAAATTGCAACTAAACATGTCAACCATTCACAGACCAAACAAGTCGACCTTGTGCAGAATTATGCTAGACTTTTATATTTCATACTAGTATTTGCATATTGAGCCTTAGGATTCTGTTTCCATTTTAGTACCTGCATATTGCTAGTACAACCAAACTCTATGTATAGAGAGACTACAAATTTCAGATGAACTCAAAAAAGAAATTACACCTGTCAAACATTAGTTTATTGTCAACAAGAATTATGTGTCCAACGTAAATAGATACCCTACGTGATCAAATAAAGGAGTCCTTAACTATCAGCTATTGATGTTTCCACCCAAAGAGATTATGCTACTAACTACTGATTGGCTTTTTTGTCAACTCCATAATATATACTTAAATGCAACCCATAATATATTAAATAAGACATCATGTTGACGTCTTTATAATATAGGTAGCAGTTATATGTACGTAAATTGGCATCCTCATAAGAGACTCTTATTGAAGAATGTGTTGGGAGTAGTGGGGTACAAATCACTATACAAGCTAGTACAAAACACTTTAATAATTCTCTACGTTTTTAATGACCTTAATTCTAATTTTGGTGACAATAACACTGCACCAAGGAGCAATATCATAGTAAACCATCATGCCTAAATTTCGTTTTACACCCATGCAATCTGGTAAAGTGATGAGCACCGGAAATAATTGATTAATAATATATCTATACTGTGATATGAAAGCTGAAACATTGAAACTTTCTATTTTCAGTTTTCGGTCATTTTATTTAATAAATAATAAAATAATATAATAATAGTAACTAGCCGATTGAGTTCTCTAATTAAAACACGTTGCCTTTTAATTACATCTTATCTTTTATAAACACTTAATATAAGAATTAACCATATCTTCCTATAATTAATGTTACCTCTTTCAAATAAGACACATTACCTTTTAACTAGAACGGTATTATCTTTTACAAACATGTCTAAAAATACACATCCATAAATACTATACGCTAAATCTTCCGATTAATAATATATATAGTAATATATGTTCCGATCATTAATAAATTATATATATAAAAAAATCATTAAACAAGTAGTGTCATAATTATTAATAACTAATCGATTATCCTTTCTAACCGATATATGTTAATATACTTTTTCAATATACAACCTTATTTTTTTTTAAATACAACTTTTCAGAATTAATTTAACTATTTATTTAAAACCTTATAAGTACGTCTAATTATTCTAAAATATTATCACCTAATTTAACATAATTAAATATTTTAAAGACATATTCTAATTAAAATACTTATAATTGTTCTAATTTAAACAAATACTCTAGGACCTGCTCTTTAAACCAATAAAATTAATTAAATATAAATTACAAATTATAAAATAGCAAATATTGGAAGCAATCCTTGTATCCTACGGGCTATAACTATAATATTAAAGCCGAAATATCGAAACTTTTGGTTTTTCGTTTACAATTTTCTGTCATTATATTTAATAAAATAATAAATAAACAGTATCATAATTAATAATAATTAATCAATTATTCTTTTCAACTGAAATATGTTACCTTTTATACCTTTTCTAAGAAGAACATATTTTTTTAAAAATACGACGACTTTTCAGTATTAAGAAAGCAACCCGTGCTCGCACGGGATATAAGCTAGTATGTTATTAATTAGTTTGTGTTTGTTTAATGTCGATATTTATATATTTATATGTGGGGATAGGAGTTTATTATTTAAATAGCTCAATTGTTTACGAATCTTAGTCCATTAGGTATTATTATTAGAGTTTCTATTCCTTATATAAATTGATATAATCCCCACATTACTTAGACTTGATTTTGAGATATAATGAATTATCGTAGTGGCAGTGTTGTAAAAAGTGCAATTCAGTCTTAAGCAGCGGGGAGACCTTCTAGCGTTTAAGCGGACTGGTAACCACCTTCATAAAACTCAGAACTACTCCAACCACCATCACGGCATCACCACTACCACCTGCAACAACCACCACTATCACAATCATCTATTTAGTTCAGTGCTAACATCTAAGTTTATTTGGTTAAAGGTTCGATATCCGTCTATATCATGACGGTGATGGTGAAATCAGGTGAAGCTAATGAAAAGAGTCGATTTACTGATGATAAGAAATGATGAAGAAGAGATGAATACATAGCAATAAACATAATACATACTAACATAGGTGTATGTACGTGTTAATATGGATATAAACGGGAAGAGGCAAATGGGTGAAGTACAAGATAAGATAGAATAAAAAATCAGTGGTTCAAATTGATAGAATTAAAAACAATAAATGGTCGGGATTAGTTTCTAGTTTCTAGTTTCTAGTCTAACGGTAGTTTCTATTTGAGCAAAAACCTATACACACACATTGTGTAGAACTGCAGTTAAGTGCCTCAGACTTTGCAGAAAAATATAAATCAGTTCTTAAAGTTTACAAATATCATAAACTTGCCCCTGCGGTTTCCGGAAATTACAGTCCAATCCTGCAAGTTTCCAAAAATTGCATAACAGTCCCTGAAATTTGTAAAATTGCTCATAACCGTTCTTGAACTTTAGAATTTATGAACATCAGCCCCTATTTATCCTTGTTTAAGCTATGTCCGCTTACATCAAGAGTCAAATTGATACTGTGCAAGATAATATTTATCTCCTTTAGCGTGAACGTAATGAGTTGCAGTACGAAGTCTATGTTTGTCATCGTCAACGTATGTTACTTCAATATAACTTACATTGATGGAGTTAGGTAATTAATACGAGGAACAGGACTCTTGAGACTCTCACATCTCAACTCTCAAGTGCAACGTTTTGAACATTTGGAGAATGAGAAAAAGTAAAAAAGGTCAAGGGGAAGGGGAAGTCGAACATATTGAAGAAGCAAGCACAAAAATCAGTTGAACGAAGATGATGTGATCGTACCAGATTCTTTGAGTTGCATGGAACATGATAATGACGATATTTTTTATGAAGAATCTCATGTGGAGCAACTTTCATTTGTTCAAGAAAAGCAAGTGATTGATGATATTATTGAGGTTAAGCATATTGACTTTATCATCTTAGAGTATTTTCCTAAGACTCCTTTCCCTGCTTGTTAGTTTTACAGTTCTTTGCACTTCATCCATTTTTCAGGAAAAACGTAAAGTTTAACTTGATTTCATCTCATCATCCTTGCATAACTCTTGACTTTTACAAAACTTGTGGTCGAGTTTCTCTAACAAGGGGAGAATGATAAGCAACGAAAACAAAATTCTGATATATATGTTATTTATTAGTTTGTATTTGTTTATTGTAGAGATAAATAATATACTTCTCTATACACTTTATATGTAGGGCTAGGAATTTATTATTTAAGTAGGTCAATTATTTACGGGTATTAGTCCATTAAGTATTATTATTACGGTCTCTGTTCCCTATATAAGTGATGTAATCCCCACATATTACTTGGACTTGATTTTGAGATATATTTAATTATTGAATTGGGTTTCTTTTGGGGTACTGGGTGTTCTACGGTTCATCCACTAAAGTCTATCTTATTACTCCCTCCGTCCCACTAATATTGGCCACCAATCAAAAAACATGTATTTGGCAATCACTTAAAATTTACCAAATTTAATCTCAATTGTTAACATATTTAGAAAAATTTAACATATTTAACACCTAATTTGCTTTAATATGGAAATGTGGCCAATACTTTTGGGACAAATGAAAAAATAAATGTGGCCAAACGGGACGGAGGGAGTATCATTTTTATTAAATAAGTCATCGTTTTTGAAAGTTGTCCAGCCTCATAAAGTACATTTTCTTTGTACGTAATCAGAAGAACACCCTCATCTGACTAGACTTCACCATTCAAATACTACTTTGAGGTTTAACTAGCATTGAATTGCCAGTTAATAAAGGGAGAGGGAGAGGGAGAGGGGGGAGAGAGAGACCTGGAAGACAGGGATGCTAAAAGTCTTGAAACAGAAACCGCAGTCCAACATATCAGTATTATCAAGGATTGCACTATTTCTACTTCTAGTTGCTTCCTCATTAATTTGCGGTTGTAAGAGGGCGCTACCGACTTCAATGCCATTAATAGCTTGAGAGTTGTCAATTTTGGGCCCTTCTTTGGGATTGGGGGTCGCAAAATTTCCACCGCTAGTTCCCCCCTCATTAATTTGTGGTATGATGACGCTGCGACCTCCAATACAATCTGTAGCTTGAGAATTCCCAATTTCACGCCTTTCTTGGGGACTAGTAGCACAAGAGTTGTCAAGTCCAGGCCTTTCATTGGAATTCGTAGCACAAGAGTTACCAATTCTAGGCCTAAAGTAAGTATTGTTGCTGCTGCTACTTCCTCCTCTTCCTCGTGCCTTCCTACTCTCCCAAGTCCTCGCCCGCGTGGTTGCCCTCGAACTTGCCCTCTTTGTCCTTCTTCCTCAGCTTCCACCACTTCCTCCAAGTGTGGTATATATGAATTACCATATAAATCATCATCTTGAATAGATGTGAATCCAAACCCACTTAGATTTACATCCATATGCCTTCGACTCCGGGTTTGAACTCCTTGCGGTCGGAATCCTCCTCAGGTCCGAGCTACTCTTTCTCGGCTCCGACGTCCCCTTCCTCGACTCTGACGTCCCCGCATTTGAACTTGTTCTCCTCTATCTCTCATGGATGGAGTATACAAATCACCGGATGAAGGATCTGAATATGATAATAAAGAATCATTCATGGATCTTGCCATTATTCTTGTATCTATCTTGATCTCTTTGAATCTGGCTTTAGCGGTAGCAAGCGTGGATTCGAGTTATATATTGCTTGCCTAATTAGGTTTAAGAATAGGGATCACGGGTTGTTATTGTCATGGGCCATATTTCATTTATTTAATAAATTATGTTCATTTCGGCCCAACTTTTCGAGGCCTTGGTCTATTAGGAATTTACATCCTCTATTTAATTATGATGTTGGGTGATTATTTTTTTACTTCGACATTCAATTTGTATCTATTATATTGGTTGAGATTAATGATTCCCCTTTTGCGTTTGAATCCTCCTGTGGTAATGATTGTCTCGCGGTTAATCACATGTCTATACTATTAAGGTTTTTCTATTATATGCCAATGGGCACAAAATAAGCACAGGAACTTGCAAGTTTAAACCATTTTGATTGGTTGCTTTTTTATATAGTGGTGGACCGCCTAACATTCACAAAAACCACACAAATCAAATTAGCCCAAACTCATAAGTTTCCACGCTTGCTTATTATATGTCCATGGGCACACAATAAAAACACCCATAAAGACGAAACGTTGAAAGTTTCATTGGTAGTAACTTGTACTTTGGTCATCCAATTCCCAATATAATTCTATTAAAAATAAAACATCCCCATAATATTTTTATCATCACATTCCCAATATAATTATAATTCTATTAATAAAAATAAAAAATTCTCATAAATAAAAATTCAGATCCACAATATGATTACATTTAAATAAAATAAATATAAGGTAATATGTTTTAGTTAAAATGAAATTTTTTAATTAAAAAAGGCAATTGTATAGCTACTATTATACATATTATTTTATTAGTTAATAATTGGAATAAATGACCGAAGACCGAAAATCGAAAATCGAAAACCGAAAACCGAAAACCGAAAACCGAAAACCAAAATTCAACTAAACCATCTCCTTTTCCAAAAAATATCACGGGCAAGTTATAAAATAATAATATTATAACTACTAATACCTAACCAATTACCTTTTTCAACTAAACATATCACCGTTTCTATTTTTCCAAACTAAAACATTTATTTCCCAAATAACTAACTAATTACCCTTTTCAACTAAAACATTAATTACCTTTTTCAACTAGACATGTCAACTTTTCTACTTTTCCTAACTAAAACATCTCCTATTCCAAAAATATCACAGTCAACTAAAACATCTTTTTTTTTTTGCAAAAATATCACGGACAAATCTATTTAATAAAATAAAATAATAATATTATAACTACTAATACCTAACTAGTTACCATTTTCAACTAAACAAGTCAACGTTTTTATTTTTTTATTACTAATAACTACTATTTTAATCCTAATTAGTATAAAAACCAATTAACTTTTCCAACTAAAACACGTTATCTTTTTTATTTTTACCAACTAAAACACCTCCTTTTTCAAAAATATCACGGGCAATTCTATTTTATAAAATAAAATATTATTAAATCACTAAAAACTACTATTTTAATCATAATTTGTATATAAACCCATTACTTTTTTCAACTAAAACACGTTACATTTTTAAATTTTTCCAACTAAAACATCTTCTTTTCCAAAAATATTACGGACAATTCTATTGAATAAAATAATATATATATATATATATATTATAATTACTAATAACTAACCAATTACTCCCACTGTTCCACTTGATTCTTAACATTTGAAATGGAGTGTTCGGCACACATTTTAAGGCTCTTATCTAGTATAGTTACATACATTATTTTAGAAACTTTTTTCTTCTGAATAAAAATTAAATGTCTAAATTGTTATTCAAAAAAAGAAAATTTTAAAAATAAATTATAGCATTATGGTAGATAAGAGCTTTAAAATGCGTGCCGAACACTCTGTTTCAAATGTTAAGAATCTATTGGGACGGAGGGAGTACATTTTTCAGTTAAAACACTTTACCCTTTATGTTTTAAATATAAGTTTGCTATTTTTCCAAAATAACACGGGCATTTCTATTTAATTTCAGTTTAAATTAAATTTAAAATGCACTATCATATTAAAGAAAATTCGTGCATGGCACATGTTATAAGCTAGTGTGGATATATATATTGAATTGTATAAAAGTACTAATTTTAATATTATTAAATATTTTTGTCTTTCAAACCGATGATATCTTGAAAATGAGCCTAATTGCTACCCGTGGGTCGGGAAAAAGAAGAAGCCTATTATAGGAAAGGAAACTATGCATGGTCGTAAGTGGTCCAAAAAGGAAGCCCTGATATTCAAATGTAAGGAATGCAATATTTTGCCAACCTTTAGGGAAAGGAGGGATAGAAACACTAATAAAGCCATTAATACAAAACTAACAGGTGCTCCACGAATGGCGACAAGTATAGACCTTCAATCTACTGAGTTCCACGGAGTTGAAATAAGTAGTGTGCATTATGATTATTACTATAAGAGATGTGCACATAATTGTAATATCCTTGAATATAATTGCACATCTCAATCATTATTTTATTAACATAGAGATCGGTGTGTCCAATCAAATAGCTATCCTCTTTGATTTAAACAAAGAAAACCATGCTACACGCTCTAGATATTTCTTCCTAAAAAACTTGGCTAATGCCCGGGAGGGGGGTTAAGATTAGAGATCAAGGATAGGATTTTTGTGATAATATAATAAAATGTTCTCCAACTGACTGAATGCAAGTGCATCCCATCATTTTAACAATGAAAGAAAATTGTTAACCTTTTTACAGAGGTGCTGCTACTTCTATTTACAAATCACAGGCACAACTTACTTTAAAGTTTAAATTGTTAAAAAAAAGGCATAAGAAGTAGAAAACATAAAACTGCTCTTCTCTAGCCTGTGCTCCTGAGGCCAGCGGTCCAACGCTACCCTGTGGACAATTAGCATGAAACTTAACTAAAAAAAAAAAATCACCATTTTTAAAATTTCAGTCCTGTGACAACACACCAAGGACTGGTATACTAGAAATTTTTTCATTTTTGAGATTTTGGTGCAGTGACACCGCACACATCTAATCCAGTAGAGTAGTAGATTGTGTTTTACCCAAAACAGGACAACCTCAAGCAACTAGACTTCGCCCTTTAGATTCTATTTTCTGGAAAATTATAAAGAAGCCACACAACTCCAAAATAAAGCTAAATCTAAAAAGAGAATAGTGAAGAGATAAGGAACTTTTCCATACCAGAACACAAGCAGTATGCCATGTTAATACTTCTAATTCCCAAGTTCCTAATGACCTTAATTTTTCCATTTAGTTTATCAGTCACACCGCACCAAGAACTTAATACGACTACAAATTAGATTCCGCATCAAACACAATAAAATTCTAATCGTCTTTTTGCGGAAATTATAACATCCTAACCCAACTACTTGACTAACATAAAACCACAGCACAACAGTCAAAAGCTAAAATTATATTTTTATATTATAAATGAAAAACAGACAATAAAGTTGGAAGGGGGACAATGAAAACCTGGTAAACATGAATGTTTTTACTAGTGGTTCCGAAGTAACCGCCGCTACTTGTTCTTGTTCTTGTTCATCATCAAAATCAAGTTCATATTTACTGACCCTTTTCTGGCGGATTCAAATATCCGTAAAGATGTGGATACGATGTCGTTTGGGCATCCGGAGACCTTCATGATCCGATTACGATCAAATCTTATCGGTCAGAATCTTGACGATTATTCTTTTATTTATTTTGATGGTCTGATAACTATTTCATTGTTTATGTTTATACACGTGCGCGCGCGGCGCGCGGAGCACGGAGCAGTATACAGTAGTAGTAAAAAAACTGAATGATTTGTTGACATTTGATCATCAAAAATTCTTCACTTCGAAAATTGTTGTTTTTCGTTTTATGTTACTTCTTTTTAAAAATCTGGCCTTGTCTTTTCTTTGGGAAGGATAAAAATCTTGTTCTTCACATCTTAGTATACGATATTATGGGGTTCAAATGAACTCTGGTCCATTGGTGTGTTATGTAATCTAATAGTCAAAACAAGACACATAATATGAGATGAAGGGAGTAATAAAAAAATTGAAAAATTAAGTATGTTTTTTGAACGAAAAATTTAGAATTAAATAACTGATGCATCATACACAATACTCTCCAACACCAATTGTGGAGGAGACAAGAAATCATTAAAGCAATTAGCCTCATATGGTACCAGAGCTAACAAATGGGCCACTACGTTGGATTGCCTTTTAACTAGTGAAACAACTAAATCTGAGTGAGCTACTAGCAAATTACGACTCTCTTGAAGAATGTTACCCACTTCGAGAAAATTTTGAGAACCCTTATACAAAGCTTGCACAGTGAGTAACAAGTCACTTTCGATTATAACATTAGAGACTCCTAATTCCAGCACCCATCTTATAGCCTCCAAAACACCTTCTGCTTCAGCTTGAAAAACTGACACCTCGTCAACTTTGCAAATGTTTCGCGCTTTACAGAAACCTCCCACATGATCCCTGAAGACCATACCCAATGAAAAGCTCGAACTCCCTGGAATTACTCAGGCATTTACGTTAACCTTAAACGCACCAGGATCTGGTGAAGTCCAGTGAACCACTATATGCTATTGACCATGCCCACTTGTTTTGGCTCTACTACTCCTCATAAGCTGCATTTCACGCCACTGAAACACCTACAGATTACTCCATTGCATTTCCAACTCTGGTGTAATCAACTTGTTTTCCCAAACCTTCATGTTTCTAGCTGACCATATACCCCATAACCTCGTAGCAATTACAACCAACTTCTCCTTGTCATCCACTGCCAACCTCTGAAGCAACCATTCAGAGCATGACTCTACTGATGACGTATTAAACTCCAATCCCAGATATTTCCAACACTCTTTAGCGAATCTGCAGTCTAAAAAGATATGCAATAGATGTTCAACGTCATTTATGCACACAGGGAAAATGATAGTAGTTTGAACTTCTCTACTACGAAGCAAGTTACGCACAGGCACATTGTTTCTACATAAGCGCCCTAAAAAAACTCGAACTTTGTGTGGTACCTCCAGATGACATAACTTTTTCCATTCTTCAATATTCTGTTCTTGAATATGAACATTATAGTTATCGTGCCAGAATTTATAGCCTGATTTCACAGAACACTTACCATCCAACGAGAGCGTCCAAGCAATGCGGTCTGAAACCTGGTTTTGAGGGATAGGTAAAGCCAAGATAGCATTGGCATCACAATTTGTAAAGAAATTGTTAACCTTTCTGACATCCCATTGTTTTGCACCAGACAGAAACAGATCAGAGACTTTTATTCCACAAAGTGAATCAATATACGTGTTGTCGACCATATAATCCTCTTTACCCCTTACCCATGGATCCTCAAAAATTCTAATACTCTCACCATCACCTAATACCCATTTGAATCCTTTCTTCAAGAACTCCTTATCCTGTCACAAGCCAGACTAGATATAACTATCCCAACCTCCACCTCTAGCCTCAAATAAACTAGTGTTTGCAAAATACCTCGCTTCGAATACTCTGGCAACCAGTGAGTTCGAGTTACTTAAAAAATTCCAACAGTGTTTCCCAAGTAAAGAGAGATTAAATCGAAACATATCTCGAAGGCCCAAACCCCCGGAACCCTTCGACGTACACAAATTTGACCAAGACAACCATTTTATCCCTTTACTACCACCTCCACTCGAACCCCACCAAAAGCTATTCATTACTCTCTCTAGCTCCTTACATAGTGATTTAGGCAGCATAAAACATGACATAGCATACGTAGGAACAGCCCGAGCCATATTACGTATTAGGACAGTTTTCCCCGCTTTAGACAAGCATTTTGCACTCCAACCTTTTACTTTGTTCCACATCCTCATCTTTAAAAAATTAAACACCTGCTTCTTAGATCTACCTATAAGCGAAGGTAGTCCAAGATATCTTCCCATACTCAAGTCATTATACACCTCAAGCAAACCTTTAATGTCCTCCTGTTTATCAACCCTCACATTGGCACTAAAATAGATCCCGAATTTCTGGAAGTTGATTGCCTGTCCTGAATGCAACTCATATTACTGTAGAATCCGTTTAATTTCCTTGACTTCCTCCAATGATGCTTTACAGAACAAGAAACTATCGTTTGCAAATAAGAGGTGTGTGACTGCTGGTGCTTGTTGAAGAATTTTACAACCCGTAATTTTACCTTGCTCAACAGAGTTCCTTAAGGCACTTGAAAGCCCTTCAACACAGAATAAGAAAAGGTAAGGTGACAAGGGGTCACCTTGCCTCAACCCTCGTAAAGGTGTTATGAGACCTAACTGAGAACCCTTAAAGCTGATAGAATATGAGACTGAAGACACACACAACATTATCCAGGCAATCCATCTAGCAGAAAATCCCATCTGATGTCTTAAGAAACGCCAACTTACTCTATCATAAGCCTTACTTACATCTAACTTCAAAGCTACTCCACCTTCACTACTACGAGATTTATGTTTCATGTGATGTAATATTTCAAAGGCTACAAGAATATTATCCGTGATAGCCCGTCCGGGGACAAATGTAGATTGGTTTTCAGATATAAGACCTGGTAATATCACACGAAGACGGTTTGAAAGAACTTTGGCAATGATTTTATACAAAACATTACAAAGGGCAATTGGTCGTAAATCTTTCATGAAGTCTGCATTGTCTTTCTTTGGTATTAGAACTATCGTGGTATCGTTTAAATTAGCCGGAAAAGCAACATTCTTCAACCAATTGACACATCACTAAAATACATCTCTTCCTAACAAGGCCAAAAAGTTTTGATAGAAAGCAGGATTTAAACCATCCAGACCTGCACTCTTGTCTGGATGCATTTGTTTAACTGCTTCAGAAAATTCTTCAAAAGTGAAGTCCTCCTCTAGCTTCCTATTCTGATCTTCTGAAATTACAGGATCAATGGTTGGTAAGCTTCTGATATGTTATTTTATATATACCGCAAGTGCACGGTGTCTGTTGTTAGCAGAAACTAGCAAGTACGGGTCGAATCCTCAAGGAGACAAGTTTCAAGAATTTTAATCTAACTATTATAAATTGTTTCTAGAGTGACAACATTTATTGAGAATTTTTTATAACTAAATAATGCAAATAAGTGTGCTTTAAGAATCAATCAACTAGAAGTCTAGGGCAATCGGGTTCACCATGCTTACACCAAACTGGTTCCTAAGCTAAAGCAACTAAAGTGGTCACATAACTAGAGTTTGTCAATCTTTCTCGAGTATCAACACTCTCGAAACATGATTACACACTAATAACTTTTAGCAATTTAATTGGTCAAGTGATTAGAACA
>PHNY01300099.1:9927-21486 GCA_003724115.2 Anethum foeniculum
ATTCTACAAGTCTTACCATACTTGCAATACAAGCCTTCCATTCTTGATGTCCAATCTTCCAACTTTATGACCAAGACATACCATATATAATAATTGTCTACGTACAATTATTATCCAATTCAATTATGATAATAATTGTCTCTATCCATACAATTATTACCAAATCCAATTATGTCTTGTATCACCAAGCTCATACAACCTATTATCCAAAACATATATGTCATGGGTCATCCCAAGCCCATACCACTATATTGGGTTTAAACCCAACACGGTATTGGTTCAAACACACCGTTATACACCTTCAACACATTCTTCAATTTATACCAATCGCCTACAAATATTTCATGACTCAAATTCAAAAAGGCGCAACAACCAATTAAATGAGAACATGGAATCCGATAATTTTGTCATTTCCCATTTGCACAAATAAACTCATAGATCAGGACGGTATTACTATTACCTCCCTTTTGGCCAACCCTCCTTGTAACTGCTTGAAACAACAAAGAATCTTGGTCAAACACTTCCAGACTATGACCACTAGCACGTTTGATCGATTAACACAACATCTTTTTTGCATGTTTATTGAACACTTGACACCTAGATAATTGGGAAATAATTTTCACGCGCCTTTGATCAAAATGTTCTACGGTCTTCAAAAATAGCTCTCTAATCAAAGAACTAACTGGGAGGTTTCTAGCTTCAAGAATCACGTTGTTCCAACTTTCGGCATGGTTAGTGATCATGATACCAAAATGTTTCCCTTCATCATGTGCTAATGATCATTTCATCATTGGTTTATTCGCAAACCATTCCGCCACCCGAGGCTCCACAATCAACAACTGCTCCCATAGCAAATCAAGCTTCTTCTCTTGCACCTAGAACCCAACTCAATAACCCTATCCTTCAAACCCGGTCTCCTATGTGTAGTAACAAAGTTTGCAGCAAGGTGTCTAATTCAGAATCTATGGTGGTCATGTGGCTCACACCATCCCGGCTGTTGCATGGCTGCCATGATCCCAACATGTCTATCAGAAATAACACAAATCCCATGCCTCCTACCTGCCATAAACCTCCTCAACCTATCCATAAACCACCCCCGACTAGACACGTTCTCAGTTTCAACAATTGCAAATGCCAGTGGAAGAATATGACTAAAGCCATCTACAGCCATGGCACTCAAAAGTACACCAGGATAAGGCCCTTAAAGGTGAGTGACGTCTATCTCAATGACTATTATGCAATGCTCAAATCCATCAATACATAGCTTTAAAGCCCAGATCAGTCTCTTGAATGTCACTTCTTCTTTCTAATATATATTTTAACATTCATTAGTATGTACCTTTAAAGTAACATGCTCTCCCGACTCATATTCTTTAAAAAGGTTCCAATACTGAATGATTGTAATGCTTCCATCAAATAAGGTAGATCTTCATATGATCCTTCCCAAGACCCAAGCACTTCATCCATTGCAAACTTCTTAGAATTTCTAATTTTCTTCCTACCCAATAGGTTACTAAAAATATCTTCACCGTAGTCATTAACACTTTTTCTTTAATTCTAGGATCGGCTACAATTTGCTCTTTAACTATTTCAAGAATATCTGAAGAGGACAAGTTAGGGTGGTCTTGGGTAATGGTAGTGCTCATACATGTATGTGGCTCCGAAGTTTGCATGATTTGAAAATTACAATGTGCCTCCCGCAACCTAGCCTTAGCTTACACTCACAACCATTATCTTTTCACTTACAAGCCACATGCATATTCAAGTCACTTGATCTAGTAACCACAAACTCTTGATGGCTACGATTATGAAATTGTTTCACTACATGCATCAACTCCTCTTTTGAACTAAATGTCATCCCTTCCCTCAATTCCATAGGACTTGACACATCATCTCTCTTCCTCATTTCACTCTAAAAAATATCATTAACCTCCAAACCTCTACTACTACTCGTTTGGCCACCAAAATATCTACTACTACTACATTTTTTGCCCTTCGAAACATCTATTACTACTCTTCTCGGCAACTCTAGAGCTACGTTAAACAAATTGGCAATTCGAAACATTTTCGACATAAATTTCCACAAAGAAAGGGGGCACCTTTGAAAAAACGACTCCGGACATCAACTCAACATCATCAGTATCTTCAATTGACATAATACAAAATTTCATATTATCGGAATTTTTACATCAATAATATAACTTCAAATCATACTTCTCCCTTTCGATTTTCATTTTCAAAAACAACAAATCACATAAATCAATGTAATTCAAACTACAATCAAGTTTAAGATGCATGTAAACTGGTCTATCGTAAATATAACCCTTTAATTGAGTTAATTGAATGTTACCATCGATATGCATGTTGAATTACGCCATTTTGAAATTAATTGAAACTCGATTAATATTGAAGTACGAGTTTGATATATATAATTTTGTGTTTAGGTTTTTGGTTTGAAGGTCTGAAATTTGATATGAAGCAGTAGCTATTTGATATGAAACAGCAGTAGGTCTGCAGTGATAGATACATACACATATAATAAAGACATAAACGCAATACCAAACTACGTTTTACTGTGTAAAGCACTGTTTAAAACTCTACACGAACCAGCGTTTAAGTAATTTAACTATTTTACAGTAGTGAACAAAACGATATATGAAATAGCTTTTTCACCTAAGACGGTACATGAACTTACGTTTATCAGTAAAACGGTACATGAACTTATGTTTTAATGAATAAAACACTACTTAAAGTGCTGTTTTTCCTCCTTTTTTGAATTTTTTCTAGTGCCAGTAAGCAGCTTAAAATAAACATATTTTGCATTAAAAAAAAACAAGAGCAAGGAAAATGACACTGCAACTTCATAAGTTACTGAAATTTTACTAATTTCTTTATAAGAAGATTCAAATTCTACCACAAATCATCCTCAATTTAAACAAAATACTACTGTACTACATTACACCATAACAATACTAATAAACTAAAATTGCTTATGCATCTTCGTGAGACTAGTCTTCAAAAAATAAGTCCTCAGATATTGGTAATACCACCAACTCTGTAACCCCAGCAGAATCAACTCCACCAGCTGCTCGACCTCGTCCACCACCACGTTTGGGACGACGGCCAGGATCTAGCCTCGCCTCTCTGTCTCTATCTCTACACTCATGCAGTGGCAATGCCTCAAAACCATATAAGCTGAAATCTTTAACAAGATTACAACCATCAGTAGCTAACCGAGACACATCAGGAAGAATTCACTGTGTCTGATCAGCTGTAGTCCTCAACAAATCTCCCTAAAAAACAATGAATAGGAGAAACACGTGTTACAAGAAGCATAGACATGACAACAAACATCAACTAATAAACAAAAGAATAAACAAGGATGGTCGCCTTTATAATAAAACTACACAACCATAACAACATATACAATTAACTAAATGAAGAGAAAACATTACTTACAATGTGATGATGAAATGCGCCCATACGAGAAATAAATTTCAGGTCCTCTGTAGATACCAGTCATGATAGCCAACAACTATATTATCACCAACAATCACGTCTTCCTGGAAGATATAGTCCATCCGAGTGTCCCAAAGAGCAATGAATGAATGATGCTTCTGAGTCCAACTAATCAGTTGATTACCCTTCAACGTCATCTTATGAATCTCACTAGAGTACTCTACATCAGCTGGAATAGACTACACCATCCCAAACTGTCTAGCAACTCTATCAGGAACATGAGTCTCCACAATGAAAATATATATGATAGGACCACGATAACACCAGATATGCCGACCGGCCAAACAATTTGCAGGCAATTCGTCAATAATCTCAGTAGAGTAAGGCTCCCATATGAAATGAGATGCTGAAGCCCATCTAGAACAGTACGGATAACATATAATGTACGACCAACCTTCTCCGCAAAAGAATGACCAACAAGCCACCTAGAATCACAAATTGAATAACAAATTCAATTCAATATCTTAATATTAACTAAAACTAAATATTTCTAAAACCTAATAGGGAATTGGTGAATCCTAACATATTAAGAACTGTTAAATTAGGTTCCAAGATTAAATTTTACAATTTGATTCCTAGGCTTTAGGCCCTAAATCCTAAACCTAAATTGCTACACCTTTCGTGTTAAATAAAATTAAATATTTCTAAAGCCCAATTAGGGAATTGATGTATTTTAAAATATTAAGAACTAATAATTAGGTTCCAAGATTAAATTTTATAATTTGGTTCCTAGGGTTTAGGGTCGTCATCCTTAAACCCTAGCTAAAATTAGGGTTTAGACTCTAGGGTTTAGAGCCTAAAGGCACTAAACCCTAAATTGCTACACCTTTCATGTTAAATGAAACTAAATATTTCTAAAACCCAATTAGAAATTGGTGAACCCTAAAATATTAAGAACTATTAAATTAGGTTTCAAGCTTACATAAAGGTGAACTGGTGAACTCTAAATAGGAAAGAAATAATTATGAAACTAAAAGTACATGAATACTTATATAAAATAAAACCATAAAAGTATATACTTGACTCCATGTGGACCAGCAAGCTGCCCGTCCCAAATACGATCACCATGTAAAGGCACACTCATACGGATGGGAGCAAAAGTAGGCAATCTCTCCCATACCCATAACTGTAGTAATAAAAGATACCCGAAAACATCCTCTTTGTCTGTCTTGCAACCTTTATATAGCTCCTCATACAAGAATGCAAGTACCGCAACACCCCACACATAATCTCCACATGTATCCAAGTCACGAAGAATATGTAGGTACATAGGATGAATGAAACCTCCAGAATGATCTGTAAATAACACACCAACAATAATGTGAACCAAATAACACCTGTTGTGGTGCCTAACCTCCTCTAATGATGCAGTCTCAGTTAACCTCCGTGGATTAATAGATGAGAAGAAACGCAACTGAATCCTGGATCCATTAAAACGAGATGGAGCAGGCTCATGACCAAATATGGAGGCAACTAAATATATCCAAGACATGTCAGGCCCGTAGATAATGTCAAAGATAAGAGCATGCCCGTCAAGAGGAAGGCCTAAAAGTAATGCAACATCCTGATGAGTAATTGTCACCTCTCCCATGGGTAGATGGAATGTCACCTCTCAAACAAAGCAGATAGGAGACTCCAATCAAGCTGTAACGTTGAAACCCTAGATACACCATAAAAACCAGTCTGCTGTAACAAAGGAATCATCCGAGGGTCCAATACAAAATTATCCTGGTTAGGATTTCGGTGTCTACATCTCATAGCATCACCACCACCTACCCTCAATATCTCTCTAGACCTATGCTCGCATTGAAGATGAAGAAGGCTTGGATCAATAGGTCCTGGATTTATAGCTTATAAATAGACAGTTGTACAAGGTTAAAATGTATGTCATACAAACTAAATCCCGACAGATACATATGCAAACTTTTACTAATCAAATAAAACTCAAAGATAGTTTAAACATTTCAAAATACAATCTAAACATTACATTTCAAATAAAACTGAAAGATAGTATAACCTATTTATTAAAATGTGAATATTAAAAAACATATATAAAAACATTGAACCTGAAGTTCTTTATATAAAGACAATAATTTCCGACATATTGAACGTGCAAACCAACAACTAGTTCAACTAACAAAATACTACTGATAGAGACCATTTTCTGTCCTGATTAGTTTTAACATTGAAGATCTATGTGGCCAGGCCTGATGCACCTGGCATTGATCATCAACAGCACCAAAACCTAGTTCTGTTGACCCGATATAAAAACATATATAACATATGGAGGAGCAATAAATACACTAAATAATGTAGTGGGCAGAGTGAAGAATGCATGAAAGCTACATATAAAAAGACAATATAAGACCAACATAATTGACGAAATTGGATACAGTAACAGAGATGAAAAAATGACAACAATAGGAAAACTAACAATTTAGCTATCTATTAAAAGCAAATCGATCGATGTCTATATATATCAAAAGCAAATAAGATTTAGTCATTTATTAAAGGTGGCCATAGACCAGAAGTGACTACAAGAACAGAGATACTGCAATCTCTACCCAGCACAAAGATGCCAGAATCAACATATTTTGTGCATGTTTGAACAGAGCAATTAAGAATATAAATGATGCAAAAGAGAAATATAAAGACTATATGTACCCCTCAGTATGCAATATATCAGCTCAAGGGAACATTGTAATTAACGTAGTAAACTGAAATGATTGAATACAATAAAAGAGATTAAAAGTAGATGGTGCAAGAAAGATTAACATTGTCACTATCTAATATCTATTATAAGCACGTAGATGCAGCCTTCTATCATAAGTGTCAACAATAACTGAGATACTACCATTACTTTTCAGCACAAAGACACTAGAATCATCAACATTCTACTTGATATGTCTGAATCCTGTGAGTGAAACTAGAGTCTCCTTATACTTGTAAATTACACAATTAGAATAATCATCAGCGATATCAACCACATAATGGCATAACTTAAAAATGGCATAAAAACTTAAATTGAATCAAGAAACCACATAATAAATGCAATAGGAAGAGAAAGAAATACATTCAAATCCATGATTTTTTCATAAAAAACTAATATAAACACTAATTGAACGACGGAGAAGATATGAACCTTAATCGATACTTGAAAATGCAACTGATATGAACACTAATCAGATACTTTGAACTCTTTCTGTATGATCCTGAGATTGGGTGATTCGATTTCGAATCGCTCTATATGTCATGTACTGTATGTACGTCGTTTGTATAATTGAACTGATATGAACCCCCTAATTGAAATGAATTGTGTAAATGATTTTGATATTAACGAGAAATTGTTCTTTAAAGAGGATAACGCTAAACATGTAGTGTTTAAGTAATTAATCAAAATGTTACTCGATATAACATTTTAGAGTGACATTTGGGGCATTTGAGTTTAAAGTAGTGACATTTGGGGCCTTTTATCTTTTTTTTATTTGGTTTGATTATTCCCATCCCATCCAGTTTTTTTTGTACAATTATAACCAACTGAGAGAACTACTGATGTTGACGATATCAATTTATCGTTAGTGCTCATGTTCTTGATCTATGATACAATCATCACTATAGGACTAAAGGAGAGCACATGTGGAGGCATACCTCAGCTGGTGGGGCAGATAATCAACAAGGTTAAGCTAGCATTCTGTGAAAGTAATAGCCAATGATGAGTGGTGGGAAATAAGAGGTGGAGACTCCATAGAATATTCCAACAAACTGTTAGCAAAGGGACCACTACTTGCATTTCATTTCATTTTAATCTAAGAACCATTTTATTTGAATGTAAGGGGTATATGTAACTCTGAACCATAGAACCATATTGTGGAGTTCATCTGAATGTAAAAACTATTTTCCTTATGTCTTTCTCTTATCTATTCATTAGTGTGAATACAGTCAAGTGACTGTCTTCAGAATTGCCTTTCTGTTTTCTGGTTAATTCTTATTTCTTGGAGGTGACTTACGTCAACTCTTACCTATCTGTAGGTTGAGTTGAGTTCATCTTTAAGGTTATTTTTTGGAGGTTGTATCATTGGTATCAGAGTACTCGGTTCTTGGCAAGGATGGGTCATGGAAAGAACACAAGGTCAGGAACACTTGATGATGAAGGTGGAGAGCACTCAGATCTGGGTCGAATAGAGGTAAATCTCAGAAATTTGTTTGAAGCCCATGATCAAAGATTGGTACAAACATGTAATAATAATAACGTTAATATTGAGAAAAATGCTAAGTCTATAGCATAGTTAAATGAGCTTGTTCAGGGTTTGCCTATGCAAGTAGCTAAGTTGGTGTCAAACGAAGGTAGGGGTTCTGAAACTGTAAACCCTGAAGGAGAACAAGAAAATAGTACTACAAACCCCAACCCCAACACCTATTCACGACAACCCAAATTTTCTTCTAGGATGACCAAGGTAGAATTTTCTAAATGTAATGGGACAGACTTGAGATCTTGGGTGTATAAATGTAACCGGTTTTTTCAGCTAGATGACATTAAAGACCCTCAAAGAGTCAGATTAGCTGCAATCCACTTAGAATGGAAGGCTTTGTTATGGCACCATACGTATATTAAAAGATGTAACAATCTGGTACCCCTTGGAGTAAATATATTGAAGCTATTACTGTAAGGTTCGGTGAAATTTATAATGATCCTATGGCTGATTTAAAGGCCTTGAAGCAGAGTAGAATAGTACAGGATTACCATGATACATATGATGCCCTTACTAGTAGGTTAAATTTACCTGAAGAATATTTATTGATTTTGTTATTTATGAGGTTTGGATGATGAGATACAACTATCAGTAAGAATATTTTCCCCCACTTCTATCCAACAAGCCCTTTACTTAGCCAAATTGCAAGAGGCTGCAGTCAAGGCTAAGAAAGCAAAATCTTCCAGTAAAGCCCCATTGCTTCCCACTCCTACTCATACAATGCCATATAACACCTTCACTAAGTCCAACACCCTGAAACTTAACACAACAGCAGCAAACAACAATAGAAAAACCTTGACCCCTGAGGAGTTTAATGAGAAGAGAGAAAAAGATATATGTTTCTGCTGTGATGAGAAGTATATTCCAGGCCATAACTGCAAAGGTAAGAAATCACAATTGTTTCAATTTGAAGTAGAGAATGAGGAACCAAAAGAGGAAGAATCAAACCCCGTCATTGAAGTTCAAGATCATGAAGAAAATCAGTGTGCTCAGATATCGGTTTAAGCCTTGGATGGGGCTTCAAGATATCAGACAATGAGGGTCAGTGGTCATCATGGGAAAAAGGTGCTACAATTGTTGTTGGATATGGAAGCACTCACAACTTCGTTGATGCCAGCAAAACAATGAAGATGAGATGCAGAGTAGAAGAATTGGCTCCAATGACAGTAATGGTGGCTGATGGGGGTCAGTTAGTATGTAACAAGGTTATAAAAAATTTTGGCTGGAAGATGCAAGGAGTAGAGTTTACTGCAAATGTGATGTTTCTTCCAGTAAGTGTGAGTGATTTAGTTTTCGGAGTTCATTGGTTCTCGCAAATAGAACCAGTATTATGGGATTTTTCTAAATTATCTCTACAATTTACATAAGAAAGTGCATCTGAAAGGAATGAAAGGAAAGAAGATGAAAAATGTTCAGTCACAGAATATTAATAAATTGTTTAAGGCCATTGGGGAGCTGTCAATGCTGCAGATTATTCTGATAGCTACAGGGGTAACACCTCAGGTACTGACAATGGAAGGCAAACGTCACACAGAGTTGGACCCAGCAATACAGAAAATACTGGGGGAACATGAAGAAGTATTTGAGGACGTCACTAGACTACCACCAGTAAGAGAAACCTTTGATCATAGGATACCTCTGAAGGAAGGTACCGATGCCATCAACCTGAGAGCCTACAGATACCCAATTTCGCAGAAAAATGTAATTGGAGAGATGGTTAAGGAGCTATTGGAGCAGGGAGTAATCAGGCCTAGCAACAGCACCTTTACAACACCTATTGTATTACTAAAGAAGAAAGACGGAGGCTAGTGTATGTGCATGGACTACAGAAATTTGAACAAGGCTACAATTAAAGATAAGTTCTCTATTCCCATTATAGAGGAACTTTTAGATGAGCTTCATGGTACATTATTTTCTAAAATTGATTTAAAATCGGGGTATCATCAAATTCGAATGAATCCCTTAGATGTGCATAAGAAAGCCTTTAAAACGCACTTGCGAATTTTAAATATTTGGTTATGCCGTTCGACTTAACCAATGCCACATCAACCTTTCAATCCCTCATGAATCACATTTTCAAGCCGTTATTAAGAAAATGGGTGCTAGTCTTCTTTGATGACATTTTAATATACAGCTCGGACAAGGAAAATCATCTTGAACACATTCGGTTGGTCTTGCAATTGATGGCAGCTAACTCACTCCATGCTAATTACAAAAAATGCCTCTTTGGAGTAGAGAAGATACATTACTTGGGGCATGTCATCTCTAAAGAAGGAATGCGAACTGAAGGTGATAAGATACAAGCTGTGTTGGAGTGGCCAATGCCAAGGAGTGTAAAGCATTTAAGCGGGTTCTTAGGGCTTACAGGATATTACATGTGATTCATACAAAATTACGGTCAAATTTGCAGACCTCTAACCAATCTTCTCAAAAAAGATGCCTTCCAATGGACTGCAGAAGCTCAGTCAGCCTTTGAGTTATTGAAGCAGACAATGACCAACCCTCCAGTGTTGGCATTACCCGACTTTGATAAACCTTTATGTATTGAAACAGATGCTTCAGGGACTGGCATGAGAGATGTACTGATACAAAACTCTCATCCTATAGCCTATATTAGTAAGGCTTTCTCTGATAAAAATGCTACGTTATCTGCTTATGAACGAGAGCTTCTGGCCATTGTGTTTGCAGTAAAAAAATGGTAACGTTACCTGGGAATGCATCCTTTTGTTATCAGAACTGATCATAGAAGCTCGAAGTATTCTCGAACAAAAAATGGCCACCCCTTTTCAACAGAAGTGGCTTTCCAAACTGGCAGGATTTAGACCTGGCAAATCATTTAGGTCGTGTCGTTTCGTGTCGTGTAATGTCGTGTTTCGTGTACTTCACGGGTAAACACGAAAACGACACGGAATGAAAACAAGTACCTGAATTGAGACACGAACACGACACGATGGCTACACGACCGGACACGACACGACCTATTGTACACGAATTTTTTCGTGTACCATTCATGTACACGAATGAAACGAAACGATTATACACGAATGGAAATGACATGTTACACGAAATTGTTCAAGTTCACATTACATTTTGAAATTTTAAGTTGCTGAATCCAAAAAAAGTACAAACAGAATTAAATTAACTGAATCCAACAAAATTACAAACAGAA
This sequence comes from Anethum foeniculum, assembly GCA_003724115.2. NCBI lineage: Eukaryota > Viridiplantae > Streptophyta > Magnoliopsida > Apiales > Apiaceae > Anethum > Anethum foeniculum. The sequence continues at coordinate 20,866 of PHNY01300099.1, forward strand.
TTAAATTAAATTAACTTAAAAAAATAGTGTTCTTGAATCTTGATTCTTCAAAACCATCTGAAATCTCCCCCTTGTCAACAGTCAATAGTGACCTCTGTAAGTGGTAAAAATCTTGATGTAAGCATAATCAGGAAAGGCACGAGAATGCAACCTGAAAGAGATAAAGGCAGGCAACATTATGAGGCATTCACTAACTATGCTACATAACTCTCAAATTTATGTCGCAAACTTTTAAATTTTGAATTAAATAAGCATGCACACAGTGACACAGCTACACAAGAATTACATTGTTGCATATATAAATTATCTTATTTTCCCCTTGACTTCTGGTTCAGCGCTGATAATAAAAGTTAGATCTTGTATCCTGCAGAATAAAAAAAATGTATCTGCAATTTATAAGTATAAACTGGCAGAGTGCGTGTGTAAACTGGTAGAGTTACAAAAGAAAAACTGAAATTATATATAACAGAATAAACTAAAAAGAGAGCAGCACGTTAATATCTCTCTCAATGAGAGTCGACCCCCAAACCCTAGTTAGCCGTCTCAAAAACATTCAGATCTACTTCTTCTTTTTCATCAATTAGGCCCTCTTCCTCTCTCAAAATCACTTCCATCTTCTTC
>PHNY01300101.1:0-17790 GCA_003724115.2 Anethum foeniculum
GGTAATTAGGTAAAATCGGCATGTACCAAAAAACAGGTACCGAACAAATTTTCAATGTTTCGTTATATATAGTATAGATTTATGTAGCATTAAAAGAAAGTTTATTAGGCAAGGACTAAGGAGTATTATAAATTGCTGATGACTTGGGGAGTTGGGGTTGTATTGTCAAGTTGACATTGACAATTTGTTCTGTTGTGAAAATGTTAAATACTAGATCAAATCAGACAGCATATACTTTATTGTTTGACTTACCTGCCGGCTGCCGGTTTATTCATGCAAAAATGCCTTCCTTCGTTTGCAAAAATGCAATATATATATATATATATATATAATCGGAATCAACAAAATAATATTTTTAATCAAATTATTAACTATCAAATATCATATTAGAATTTTACTGCACAACAAATAGTGGCATAAGGTTTACAGAATAGACTTCACTAGTACCACCATAATTGAACCGTTGATTTCGAGTAACTGAATTTTTTGTTTTAATGTTATTACTCCAGTGTAATACACTCGAACACAGCACTGTTGAAAACATATGCCAGGACTAAAAAGAAGGGCAAGAAAGTAATTGGATAAGCAAGTCAAATGGAGTCAGCAAATAAGAAGAGTCAAAGGGTAAAAAAGTAATTGGAGGCTGAGGGAAAATAGTATGTAATAGAGAAAAGGGGAATAGGGTTGATTATCGAAGACTGATTATTGTGTAGCCGCCTTAAGGTTTGGAGAGTTGGGCCTCTCGAATGTCCCTTGTTATTTTCATGGTTATGTCTTTCGAGTAGTATTTTGTAAGCCGAAATGATTATCAATATTATCTATTCAGTCTTTATTCTATCAAATCTGTGTTAGTTCATTACAAATTGGTATTAGAGCCATTACAATTGCTCAACGCCTCGAAGCAATTGAAGAGAAGTTAATGGAGATGGAAGGAGTGACGAAGGATCTGGTCTCTAAAGTGGTAGAGAAAGCCATGGAAGCTATGAGACACTCACTGACAGAGGTGTTAATGGAAGGACAGACACTTGCTACCAAAAGGATGGGGGCTGAATTCGAATCTCTCACTGGGCGTTTAGAAGGGAGGGTTAATCGTAGCAGAGAATACCATGAAACCCTTATCAACACGATGCGCAATGAACAGTTAAAGTTTCAAGCTGATATGAGGTCAACGTTAACTGGGTGTCAATCGAAGCAAGGGCAACAACTAGAAAAAGGTGAGGGAAGTATTAACCGGGCAGAAGGAGCACTTGCCAGCCCTAGTTCGATAATGGGTGGAATTGGGGATGAGGGCAAGGGATTTAATGGACGGGATTGGACCGTAGGAAATGCTGGAGGAAATGGACCGGGTAATTGGAGATACAGGAAACTGGATATGCCAGTATTTGATGGATCCGACCCGGATGGGTGGATCTTACGGGTAGAGAGATATTTTGGGTTTTATCGTCTGACAGAAGACGAGATGTTGGACTATGGAGGGCGATGCATTGCGCTGGTTTCAGTGGGAAAACAAGAGGCATCCTATTAGGCGGTGGGCTGACCTTAAAGGATTTATACTACGACAGTTTGGTTCGGTCAGCGGAGGTTCTTTTTACGAGCAGTGGCTATCTACATCCCAAACTCCAACTGTACAGGACTACCGTCGTCAATTTATTGAGACTGCAGCACCCCTCGAACGAATATCTGAGGACATGTTAATGGGGCACTTTATAAATGGTTTAAAGGAAGAAATCAAGGCCGAGGTTCACTTGATGAATCCAATGTGTTTGGAACAGGCCATGGAGCAAGCGGTGCGAGTTGAGGAAAAAATTAGAGTTTCCAGTCAAAGGAGAACCAATCTAAATGCTACGAGGTTTGGAAACTACTCCAGTTATAGTAAGAGCACGACCACAGTGGGACCTTATTCACTGGTTCCCCCTACCAATCCACCGTTGACTCGAAATTGGGGAAGCCGTTCAACAGAATCACAGGCATCTGTACAATCTCCAACACATCAAGCTGGGAGTGACGTAAAAAGATTGACTGAGAGCGAATTGCAAGATAAGAGGGCGAAGGGATTGTGTTACCGATGTAATGCTAAGTAGTCGGTCGGTCATCAATGCAAAAAGAAGGAGCTCAGTGTTATGCTGATAGCTGAGGAAGATGGCGAAATAGAGGAGGAAGACAGTGATGTTACAGCGTCACCAACTGAAGAAATCATCACAGAGGTATCTCTAAATTCTGTAGTTGGAATTTTTAACCCTAAAACTATGAAGTTAAGAGGATTGATTGGGAGTAAGGAAGTGATTGTGATGATCGACCCCGGCGCCACCCACAACTTCATCTCTTTGAGTGCAGTCGCTGAAGCGTGAGTAGAGATTGAAGATTCAGTTGGTTTTGGGGTATCCCTCGGGAATGGAGAGGCAATAAAGGGGAAAGGAGTATGCAGGGGGGTCACGTTGCATTTAGACGATGGTTTAGAAGTAATAGAGGATTTCCTACCATTAAAATTGGGAAGTTCGGATGTTATATTGGGTATTGCTTGGTTGGAAAAGTTAGGTATGGCGTTGACAGATTGGAAGACGCAGATTATGAAATTCGAGCTTAAAGGCGAGCCAATCACACTGGTAGGGGATCCGTCCTTGGTGCACTCTCAAATCTCCTTGAAGGCAATGAAACGAACATTAAGGAAACAAGGCAATGGATATTGGGTTGAATGCAATAGTATGGAAAGAACAGCAGAATTGGAGCACCTCGAGAGGGATAATGTCAAGGGTGAAGTGCCAGATTTTGTGGCTCCAGTGTTAAGGCAGTGCTCTAGTGTATTTGAGGTACCAGCTGGGCTGCCTCCGTCTAGGAACCATGAACACACCATTACTCTAAAAGAGGGCAGTGATCCTGTTAGTGTGAGACCTTATAGGTACCCACAAAATCAAAAAAATGAAATTGAGCGCCTCATTACCGAGATGTTAGCTGCTGGTATAATAAAACCATCAAAAAGTCCTTTTTCCAGCCCTGTTCTACTAGTTAAGAAAAAGGACGGCTCCTGGCATTTTTGTGTGGATTACCGCGCGTTGAACAAAGATACAGTGCCCTACAAGTATCCCATCCCAGTCATTGATGAATTACTTGATGAGCTTTACGGTGCCAAGGTATTTTCGAAGTTGGATCTTCGTTCAGGGTATCACCAAATTCGGGCACGCAGAGAAGACACCCATAAAACTGCTTTCCGAACTCATGATGGGCATTACGAGTTCCTCGTAATGCCATTTGGCCTAATAAATGCCCCATCGACTTTTCAGTCACTGATGAATGACATCTTCAGGCCCTATTTACGGAGATTTGTTCTTGTTTTTTTTGATGACATCCTAGTGTACAGTACCTCCCGCGAAGAACATCAACAACACCTGCATTTAGTATTGGAAAAACTCAGAGATCACCAGTTGTTTGCAAACCAGAAAAAATATGAGTTTGGAAAATCAGTGATAGGGTATTTGGGCCATGTGGTATCTAAAAAAGGGGTGGAAGTGGAGCAAGGTAAAGTACAGGCAATGCTCGAGTGGCAGACCCCTATAAATCTGAGGGAATTACGGGGGTTCCTTGGGTTAACCGGGTACTACCGGAAGTTTGTGGCAGGGTATGCTCGTATAGCGAGTCCCCTTACTGACCTACTAAAGAAAGATCGTTTTGGGTGGAATAAGGAGGCTGAATGTGCTTTCAATAATCTGAAGAGGGCTATGGTGCAACCCCCCGATTTTGGCTTTACCGAATTTTAAACTGCCATTTATTATTGAGACTGATGCCTCGGGTCATGGCATTGGGGCTGTTCTCACACAAGAAGGAAGGCCTGTGGCGTATTATAGTAAACTGTTAGGTGTGAGGGGCGCAAATGAAATCAATTTATGAAAAGGAATTGATTGCCATTTGTTTAGCTGTTTTGAAGTGGAAACCGTACTTGCTGGGTCGTCACTTTATTGTGCGTTCCGACCAGCAAAGCCTTCGTTTCCTTACTCAATAACGGGAGGTGAATGCAGATTATCAGAAATGGGTAACAAAACTGTTAGGTTTTGATTTTGAAATTCAGTACAAGGCAGGTGCAACTAACAGAGCAGCTGATGCGCTCTCAAGAAAATAGGTAGGAGAAGTGGTCCTGAGTTCCTTGGTTACATATCCGGTGGTGTCCTGGGAAGTTTTGGAAGAAGAAATCAGACACGACCCTGTGCTCCAACGCATAAAGAGTGAACTACACACCAAGGAAAGAGAACATCTGGGGTACACATTGGTAGATGATAAGCTGCTCTACAAGGGTCGCCATGTTATTCCTCAAAGATCGACATTTCGAGCCACCTTATTAATGGAATATCACGACAGTGCAACAGGGGGCATGCTGGAGAGCTCAAGACTTACCTCAGGCTAGCTACAGATTGGTTTTGGTGTGGAATGTGGAAGGATGTGACATTGCATGTACAACAATGCTCCACATGTCAGCAACAAAAGGCATCCCAACGTTCACCGACTGGTTTACTACAGCCTATCCCAATTCCTACGCATGTTGGAGTGACATCAGTATGGATTTTATAGAGGGTCTTCCCCTGTCAAATGGGATTGACACTGTTCTCGTAGTAGTCGACAGGCTGACCAAATATGCACATTTTTGGGCCTTAAACATCCATTTGATGCTTTCAAGGTAGCAAATCTATTTATTAAGGAGATTGTACGATTGCACGGGTTTCCTAATTCCATCACATCAGATAGGGATCGTATCTTTTTGAGTATATTTTGGCGAGAACTATTTAAATTACATGGTACAAGTTTGAAGAGAAGTACGTCATACCACCCTCAAATCGATGGGCAATCGGAGATTGTGAACAAATGTTTGGAAACCTATCTTCGGTGTTTCGTAGGCAACAAACCCACTTCTTGGGCCAAATGGCTGCATTGGGCAGAATTTTCATATAATACATCACCACACCTCTCCACTCAAATCAGCCCTTTCAAAGCTTTATATGGTAGAGACCCTCCTCACTTGGTCAGAATAGGCAACAGCAACACCACNNAGTTACAGGAACGTGATGCGGTTTTGGATGACTTACGTTTCCATTTAACAAAGGCCCAACAAATTATGAAACTGGGAGCTGATGCTAAACGCAGAGACGATTCATTTGCAGTGGATGATCTGGTGTATCTAAAATTACAGCCATACCGTCAACGTTCGCTAGCCCGTCGCCCATTTGAGAAGCTGGCTACTCGCTTTTATGGTCCATACCGTGTTGTTAAACGTATAGGCCAAATGGCTTATCAACTCCAGCTACCTGAGGAAGCTAAAGTGCACCCAGTTTTTCATATCTCCCAACTGAAACGAGCAATTGGCAATGCTGCAGCTTCACCAGAGTTGCCACCCCAGTTGTCTACGGATTTAGAGTTACTGGTCGAGCCGGAAACCTTACTGGAAGTAAGGCAGGTGCGGGTAGGCAATAGCCTCCGCTTGGAAGCTCTGATCAAATGGAAGAACCTGCCCATGTTCGAAGCTACCTGGGAGGATGTCAACATCTTAAACACTCAGTTTCCTGCTTTTCACCTTGAGGACAAGGTGAAACTTTGGGACGGGGGTATTGTAATACACTCGAACACAGCACCGTTGAAAACATATGTCAGGACTAAAAAGAAGGGCAAGAATGTAATTGGATAAGCAAGTCAAATGGAGTCAGCAAATAAGAAGAGTCAAAGGGTAAAAAAGTAATTGGAGGCTGAGGGAAAATAGTATGTAATAGAGAAAAGGGGAATAGGGTTGATTATCGAAAAACTGATTATTGTGTAGCCGCCTTAGGGTTTGGAGAGTTGGGCCTCTCGAATGTCCCTTGTTATTTTCATGGTTATGTCTTTCGAGTAGTATTTTGTAAGCCGAAGTGATTATCAATATTATCTATTCAGTTTTTATTATATCAAATATGTGTTAGTTCATTACATCCAGACATATTATAAATGTTACGACATGTGGCTCTAATAAAGTATGGTAAACCTAAGTAGGGTCCTTAATGTTATTGTTAGTAGACCATGCTAGTAAAAATTTTAAAGAACCAACAAAAATTAAAATTCATATTCGTTTGATCTACTATTTATAAAATTTTATTTATCTTTTAATTTATAAAAAAGAAAAGGTAAATAAATGATCAGGAAGTTGTTCTAGATCAAGATATAGATGCATATCTTAAGTACTCTCAATCTCAATAACGAGATTGGAATTTTGAAGGACAAACTTTCTCTTTGGCACAATATTAGGTATATGAGATTACATTCTTGGGGGCCAAGTCCAATGTATAGCTAAATACTAATCAACCCATTTACCCTTGTCCCATAGTATAGCTAAGCTAAGTAGTAGCACAAAACATTATAATTCTCTTAGCAGTAACAGATCTATCTACTATATTTCAGACGAAACTTGACTGTAAATGACAGATCTGAGAAGAGAAAATGAAATAATAACCGATGATTCACCTTGATGAATAAATAGAGCAAAACTCAGATACCAGCATAAAATATTTAATCAGTCATATGTAAAATTACCAACAACCAACAACAGTTAAGCTCAGCTGACCAACAGTTGACTGCAAATCCACAATCAAACAGAACCCATCAAGATTTAAGAGCAAAATAAAAAAACAAACTTTATGAAAATAAAAGAAGCCCATAAGCTAAATAAACCATTGACAGAAAAGAACATAAAGATACAAGATCAAGAATCCTGCATTGGCAAAGTATATTACTTCAAATTGATTAAAGACAATTGCATAATTCATACATACACAACTATAATAAGAAATAGAAGCATCTGAACATCAAACATTATGCTAAACATATGTTTTATCATCAAATCCCTGTATACAAGTACGAGAAATAGCGAGAGAAATGAACAATTGATAAATTGACCCTATAAAATCTCCAAAATCCCTTTCCTGCATATTTTCTAATGGGGTCCCTACTATACTCTACACTTATATACATATGTAAATCAAAGAACTCTCATACCAAGAAAACTCTAATAAGCCATCAACCAAGATATCTGAAACATGGTATAAAAGAATCTGTTAAACCTAATTTCCCTTGCATTATTAATCAATTAATTACCTCCACAAACACCCTATCATCATTCAATCTCCTCCTTTTTAAATTGTTGCTGCTGCTTTTGCTACAACTCTTAGTCCTCTTCTTGCGCGCCGCAACAGGAAGATCAAAAACAGGCTCAATGGGTCTGGCAACAAATCTCCGTTCCGAAGTGATGAAAAAGCAGATTCTTCCAGTCATATTATGCCTAAACATCCAGATAGTAACCCAATCAAGAAACCATTCTCAGCCATGATCAACACAAAATTGAATCTAAATATTTGTGGTAAGGACATAAGTTTTTGTCCCCCGAACCCTAAACTCCATCTCATACATGTTCCCAGAAGAATCATAAACGGAAATAGGGATTCCACTTTTCTTGATTTTATAAACTTCACTTGGGCTCAAAATTGGATTCAAGAATTGCATTACATGACCATATTTAAAGAGGAGTCTAGCCTGACCTTTTCGAGTATCAGAAAGAGTTAGATGTTTGTCGAACGGAGTGTTGTAGTTTCCGATAACATGAGCGAGAGACGGTGGCACCAGAGAGAGAAGACGGCTCTTGTTGGAGGAGAGAGATTATGATGGGTGTTAAAATTAGAGTTTCTTGAGAACGGAAAGTCTTGTTTTTTCAAGATGGAGAGATGTTTCGTAGTCTACATTGGAGTTCTTCATTGAACACAGGACAAGTGCTGCTTCTTCTTCAGAATTCATTGTGTATGTATAATAAACAGAGAACAGAGTTGGACAAGAACAAGGGTTTAATATGAATTAATTAGAAATTGAGAAGAGAGTTGGACAGGAATAAGGGTTTCAGAGGAAGAGAGTTGGAGAAGGATCAATTTGGATGAATTAATTAAAAATTGAGGAGCGGAGTGATATATATAAAGTCCAGGGACGGATTAATTTCTTGAAGCCAAAGCAAAATGAGCTGCAAGAGCAAGTCCAACAATGTCCTACTACAAGTCTTATAAATATAATAAAATATAGTGTCCTAGTGATTTAAGAAAAAAATTTCGTATACCAACTCCAACAATAAGCCCTATAATTGTGCCTTATTGTTAAAGTAATATTATATTTGAATTACTATTGGAGGGAAAGAAAAAGATGAGAGAGAAGAGATGGTTAAAAAAAGAGGGAACTAAATTTTTTATTGATTGAAATGAAATAGGGCATGCCTTAAAAATGAGGCATTTGATGGATGTCCTAGTATTTTAAGGCACCACTAGGACATTGTTGGAGCACTCATTTGTACAAAATGCCTTAAATTCTAGTTTAGGACATGAATTTAGGGCACTCTTGGACTTGCTCTAATAACGGGAGGGTTTCATTTCTGACCGTTGTCGGAATTTAATGACAGCTTACCGGTTTGCTTCTTATGGTTTACTTGTCTGTTTATTTTAGGAATATTCTTCTTTTTTTAGTAGTTGATGACGCCGAATTAAAAAGTTTATCGTGTCAGGTTTTTAGGAAGCTTGATTTTTTTAAAACGGAAACTCGACCTACGAGGCCCGTTTTAGGTTCACGGGTGAAAATTCATTGTGTATATATAATAAACAGAGAAGAGAGTTGGAGAAGAACAAGAATTTTGTTCAAATATTTTGATAATGATGTTTCTAATTTATAATAGATTGTTACGGGTGTTGAAAATGCGAAAAATTTGAAGTTTAAATGGCTGATGAAGTCATTTAATTAAATTTTAATGTTTACTTATCGTTTTGTTAACAGAAGGGCATGATATATGTGAAAGTTAAAATACAGGGGTACTACCCGTAAGTCAAAAAAATGCACTATTTGAAAATAATCAAAAGTACAAGGATATCGATCAGAATTTCCCTTAAAACTAAGTTATGGTGATCAAAAAAGACAAATTCAAATACACATATTTTACAAATCACTAAAACTAATACTCAAAAATTGAATAATTTAAATCGAGTTTGACTCCGAATACTCGGAGTTTGACCAAGTATTAACTGATTTATGTAAAGGGATTTTTTATCGGAATCGGTACAACTCGAAACGTATCTTCTAAACGAGTACTTGCAATGACCGAATGAGTACTCAGCAGACCCAACTATTTTTAAAACATTTTCATAACCTTTGTCGATCCTGAAAGTAATTCCATTAATAAATAAAAAATAGCTATAGCTATTATTATAATTTAGTACTAGAGAGAACTTTTTGATCGCAAAATAATACTCAAATGATAGTTTCATAACTAGTTTCGACTATCCATAACTCTTGTAATTGGTACTTGATTCAATATAATTTTGATGTTTGGTGATAAATGATACATATTTGTTTAACTATTCCCCTATATTTCTAAGTTACAGATGATAGGGTTAGGATAGATGGAACCATCCTTCTTATGCATATTTGCATCTAATTATAAATAGGGCTGTCAATTTAGGGTTACAGGTCGAGTTCTTGTCGGGTCATATTCTTAGGTCGAAATTTAGGTCCAACACTGACCCGACCTGGAAAAAAATTGACCAGCAAAATCTTCACACTAACCCACCCCGTTTATTAAACGGGTCACCCGACCCGCTAATCATTTATTCCACGAATATTTTATCTACTAATGATATAATTATTCAAATTATTTAGTAAATTTAATTCAATATTATATTTATCAAATCATTATACTTGATTATTTTTTTAGTTTGTATAATCAACAAAATACATTTTTAAATTTAAAAATATTATTTTTGTGTAACAAAATTAATCAAGACGTACTAATTAATTTATTATATATATATATATATATATATAATTAATTTTACGGGTTACGCGAGTCGTGTTCGGGTTAAACGGGTTGACCCGTAACCCGTCTATTTTATTGAGGTCCGACCTGTTTTCAACCCGACTCGTATAAGAACAAGCCTAATCCGTAAAATTCGTGTTCGGTTCGTGTTGGGTTATCGGGTCGTATTCAAGCTTGACGGGCCTAATTATAAACCCTTTTACAAAGAAACAAGCATTGCATTGGACAGCTCTAATAAATTACTCCCTGATTCAGTTTCAATAATATTTTTTTGGAACTCACAAGTCATATAACCTTTTAATATGAAGATTACGTTCGCTCATGAAATCCTACTAAAATATTCTTACAAACTGATAGTTCTGTCTGAGATTTTCAGTGCCTCCCAACATGACCATCCAAGTAAGTGATTGCAACTGCAGCATGCAGAGCTGCTCCGATGGGAAGAACGTCCTCATCGATAATCAAGCGAGGCGTGTGGAGAGCATGAGATTTTAAGGTTTCATTCTGTACCCCGATCATAAAAAAGGCACCTGCCATCTGCTGGGAATAGAAGCTGAAATCTTCTGCCCCCATGCTCCCTGTAATGAGATGCACATTGGTTTCTCCAAGCAAATGTTCTCCGACACTTTTTGCATGTTTATACATCTGTTCATCATTAACTGTCACCGGATAAGGCCTCATTGATTCCAACAAGAAGTCCACAACAGCAGTACACTGATGCACAGAAGCTTGCATCTCTATGATCTGTTAGCAACAAGTTTATTCAAGTACTACCTATAAGTGCCCAGGAATCGTTCTACATAAACTAGATACATCAAATGGCATAAATGAATACATATATTTAATTTTCCTACTCTCGCTATATTTTTTTATTTTTTCTCTGTTTTGGATAGTACTAATGGATACTGTTTCGACAAAAAATAGCCCCAGAGTTAAATGGATGGCAACCACTAGCTAGTATAATGAATTTAGGTGAAGAAACTTTTAGTCTTGTCTGTTGTGATATTCTAGAATCTAGAAATGTTTTTTTGATGATTGTAATGGCCAGTTCTTATGGTTAGGACTGAAGCATGGAACTGTTGGGTACTGATCTTCTTTATAATATGTATCGTTTCTTTCTATTTTTCAAACAATTACCTCTCTGATTCTCAGCTGAGCTTGGGCTAAACCATCAGTGCTCATGCTTCTATATGTTCCTCCAAATTTCACAATATCTGGGATCACATTTCCTGCTTGACCACCAGCTACGAACCCAACTGAGACCACCTAAATGCATCAGAAAAATTTAGCATTTTTCCACTTAAAAAACAAATCAAGAGAGTAGTAAGTTTATACATAATTTACGGAATATATTGTACTGCAAGGATAGGTACCATGGCCTCTAATGGATCAGTTTGGCGAGAAACTATCTGTTGAAGCGCGAGGATTGCCATAGATGCAGCCAGAACTGGATCTTTAGTTCTGTGTGGGCTTGCGGCATGTCCACCTTCCCCTTTAATATTGGCCATAAACCTGCCAGAGCTGGCCAAAAATGGACCAGGTTTGGAGCCTATTGTGCCAGTAGGCAACGACGGGTCAACATGTAAACCAAAAATAGCCTGAGACCCATCTAAAGCGCCTTCTTTAAGCATATGGTAAGCTCCACCGCGTCCCTCTTCAGCAGGTTGAAATACCAGTTTGACAGAGCCCTTAAATACATTTCGAGCAATAAAGTTTACTAGAAAGTATCGACATATCAAATGTTTATATAATAACTATGGTTACCTTTAATTCATCTCGTCTGCGTTGGAGCAACTTAGCTGCACCAAGCAACATTGTTGTATGAGCATCATGCCCACAAGCATGCATTTTGCCATCAATTTTACTCTTATGCTCCCACTCAACTAATTCCTGGGATAAATATAAGATTTGTTTTATACAACTAATTCAAAACAATGGGACTGAAAAAGAAATAGAAATGCAAATCTTTTTCACTTTTATGAGAGTGGAAACAATTTTCCCATGAGAGTGGAAACAATTTTCCCAGCAACCAATCTCCACTGGAATGTTAAACAATCAAGAGCTCGGAGTTATTATACATGACACCCTTCCCAGTCCCCACTGATTTAAACAAAAGCATTTAGAACATCTACATTTTCATGATTTCAATTATATCAATATAAATATTTTAATTTACTGTGAATAGCACAAAGTGAATGCATAGAATTTGAAACTTAAAAAAAAAAAAAGAAAAAAAAGCAATGGACCCCGATTAACTTGAGCATTCTTTGCAGACAGCAACAATATTTTAATATAAATATGCTTCTAATTTTTCTGGCATTTATAAAAATTAATAATGGTGTTAATCAAATGCTTCAGATTGCTGCTTACACACCAGTGTCTTACTGTCTTCCCCTAGTACATGTAAATTAGAAAAAAATATGCATTTTATTCAGTAAAAGAGAAGACCTGAATAGGAAGGGCATCCATGTCAGCTCGAAGAGAGAAGAAAGGGGGTTCCCCAGAGCCAATAAGAGCAACCACTCCTGTCTTGGCCACTGGCCAGGTGTATTGAATTCCTAGCAAGTCGAGTTCTGATCTGATTAGCTGACTTGTACAGTACTCTTCAAATGCAAGCTCGGGGTACTCATGTAACCTCCTTCGAACCCTTATTAACCATCCGAAGAAGTCTTCTTCTTTAGCCATTTCAAGCAATTGTTTGCTCAGTAACCCAATATCTGATTCTAAACTAGTCGTCTCTCCAACCCACCATTGATTGAATGTTGTGAAAAACAATAGCAGCATCACCATGGAATAGCCAAAAGGGAAGACTCTCTTCTTGCATATGTCTTGTGTGAATTCCATTTGTTCAACTTCTTAATAAAGAACTGAGAAGTTTGTTTCAAGAAGAAATTTTCTGGAAGGTAAGAAACAGAGGAGATGTCATATTAAGATAATACAGTATGCATGCAAAGTAACCTATAACAACAGAACTTATACCGGATATATATCCCTTAATTCACTAACATCCACTCTCTAAAGTCAACCCTTTTTTGTGATGTTTAGATCATCTAAGGATGTCGAATCTTTACATTTCAATCAACAGTACTAAAAAGTACAAAGACTTGGATCAGCTAGATTTGAATCAACAACATGCAAGAGTTTTAACTGGACGCCTTATTATTTTGTCAGAATTGGTCATCTACTAAACACACTATTGAGCAACTAGAAGTACTAAACCAAGACAAAACAAATATATAGATAGCTGAAGATAGTTTACCAAAAGCTTTTGCTTAATGTATCTGACCGCCCTCTATCCGTTGATGATGAATGATGGTGAACTGCTGCTTATTAGAAACTGCCAGAAACTAATCCAACACAGGATTTCAACAACATACTACAGTATATGTTTACAGTTATGTATTAAAAGAAAGTTTATTAGGTGATTAATATTTAAAATTGTTTTGTAGTCAAGTTGATATTGACAGTTTGTTTTGTTGTGAAAATGTGAAATACTAGATCAAATCACACAGCACATGTATTATTGTTTGAGTTACCTGCCGGCTGCCGTGCCCTGTTTATTCATGAAAAAAGCCTTCCGTCGTTTGCAAACATGTGAAAATATCTCTCTCTCTTAGGATCAGAATTTTACTTATATAAAAACATAAACAAAACAAAACAAAACATAGGTAACCAACCACCTCTTGACTTAGGACCACCTATGAACGAAAACAAAACAGCACCAAAATTATCTTCAATTAATTTAAAAAGTTAAATAAATTAATACTTACCGTCAGGGCAATATGCAGGGACAATTATTCCCCCATTATTTATAAAAAAATAATTATTTTAAAAAAAGATATATTCATATTATGTATCTCATTTTTTTAGTTAACTGCACATCATTGATAATAAATAATTATTTAAAGTAATATATACAGAATAATATAGTTATTTTGATAGTTATTCAATACAATAATAAGTTATTTAATAAAATGAGCTAAAAATGAATTCATAAAAGTAATAATTTTCTTGGAGTGTTAAACTTTGGTGGACATATGAAAATGATATTTGAATTATTAATAATATTAAAAAGTATTTTTATATATACTTATTCTTATTACCAAAAGATCATATTGTTTTTCCCTTCTAAAATTCAATGCAAAATATTAAGTAATTTAGAGAATTTTCAATTATTACATAATTTATAATATGCAGTACATGGCCTGAACAAAATGTTATTTATAAAACTAATTCAACACAAATTAAAGTGAGAAAAAAAAAGTATAAAATAATGTTTGAATGGTGAAACAATTATATAGGAACCTTTTTCTAAAATAAATTATTATTTATTTCAATTTTTAGAGATTTAAATTTATAAACAATCACACATCACTCCTAGCATATATACAACTGAATAAATGAATCGGAAAATACACTAAATATTAGTTTTTAAACTCTTATCAATAATTATTTAGAGTAACATGTACAAGATTCAAGATTTTTACATGTCCATCTTCCACAAATTTAAGAGAAGTCACATGTCCAAGACCCAGCCCCTGGGCCTTGTTTGCTGAATTTTCAGCTGAGGGAGACAAGGTGAATGCAGGCGGTTTTTGCGAAACAACATGTGGCACAGGCGGTGAAACAGCAGCACCCCTCATAGGCATTGATGCAACAGCACTCATGAGACGGTGCAATCGGCGTTGACGGAACAACACTCATCACCGGCAGAGATGCAACTGCAACAGCACTCATCACTGGGGTAAAGATTCAGCACTCATCACTGCCAATGAAGCACCTTCACTCCCCCGAGACACCCCCAAATTCCCTGCTGTGCTTCAGACTTTCTTGGCTTGGCCCTCTTCCTTTTTACCTGCAGGGGTGTTCAGGTCTAAAGTAAACTTTTCATAACTAATAATATTAATAATTAATTGAGTGAAAATAATGACTCGGGAAAAATAAAGTGATACTAATGACTCCTGAAAAACAAATATATGGTCTGGCCATTAACTCATTTTTCATCTTAAACATATAAATAAAAAAATTATACAAATAACCACCTACTTTATCTTCTTCAAAATATTAGTCCTTTTAACTTTTAACTTTTCAGCTATTTCAAAATACAAAAAAGAATTGCATATATTATTTTTTTAATTTTTTAATAAAACTTAAATAATACTAAATTTATATTCAAAAAAAATAAAATATGAAAATCAATATATGAAACTATGATTTTTATGAACCTTAGAATACAAAAAATTATAAAATCTTAAGAGAGAGAAATATATTGTTACCAGAAAGTCTTAATTTTTAACACACACTCAATTAATTTTTAATTGCAACATAATTTCAATAAACCTCACACAAACAAATCCTATAATCTTTAATGTAAAAATCTATTATTTTTCTTACCAGAGTGGTGTTTGATAGAATCAAGATGTAGGCCACAAAGACAATCCTTTTTTGATGTAAAATGAACAATCCTGTCATAATTAAAAAAAAAAAACTAAGAGAAAAATTAAGGGTGAGAAGAGGACTTCTAAAAACAATAAATCAAAATCTTATTAATTAGAAATTACTTATGCAAGATATTTAACATCAAATCAACTAATTTATATGTACCTTTGCATAAGAAAGATGATGTTGTTTCCTCATTTCACCCTCATCATAGCTAAATCCCTCATCATAACAGCTAAATGTTTTACTAAGGGAGTGTTTAGGGGCCATCAAGAATTTAGGGGCTGGATAAATTTTTGGATGAAATGGAGTTTTATCACGGGAGCGTTGGGGCGCCATGGGGAATTTAGGGTTTTGGATATATTTGTGGATGAATTGGGTATAGATGACATCTTTACACCATATATAGGCCGCACTAAAACATGGGAAATTTCCAAGAAATTTCTTTTTCTTAATTTTTATTTTTCTTAAAGTAATTATCTCATTTTCTTGTTATATTTCTTGATTTTTATTCTTTTCGAAGTGAAAACAATTCAATAAATTTTATTCTTTGTTAGTGTAAATTTAATTTTATAATTAAAATAAAATAAAATATTCTTTATACATTATTATATTTAATATTCAAAAAAAAAACAATAAGAATAATAAACCTTAAATTTTTAATTATTTTCTTATGTAATATGTGTATTTATAATAGTCTTAAATTCTTTTTTTTAGAACCACTTAAAATTTGATATCTTAAAATTTTTTCTATATTTTCGGAACATAATGCATTTTTCTAATAAATTAAATTAATATTTTTTATTAATAATTATTTTTCGTACATTTTATATAAATCAAAAATAAATAATTAAATAAAAAAGATGTTTTTTCTACAAAAATAGTTTGCATACAAAAAAGAGTATTATTTACTACAAAATTAAATTATATTATATAATTCACAAACACATATTGTGTACAAAAGGGCATTGATATGGGTCAAAAATAACAATGAAGACATAATAAATATTGCATTAATTAGACCTAGTCTTGTCCAATAAAGAGGCCCAATTAATGAGGCCCGAAACTCTGATTATTTATTAATTTTGTAATTAATAAAGGGGCTAATTAAACAGCCTAATAAATTTGTTCTAATAAGGAACTACTTCTACGAGAAGTAACCTTCAAGCAACCTAAATCCATAAGGAAATAGAATCCTACTTTTTATGACTCCAAAGTCTTATCAGAGTTGAAGACTTGTCCGCCAAGTCTCTCAATTCTAATCCAAAAATCCTAGGTTCCACACCTATATAGGGGGTTCTGACCCATCACGTAGAACTACGTCTTGACTTGATTCTCTAAACACACAGAGATACGTAGGCATCTTGTGAAGGCCGATTTAAGCCACGAAACACAAGCGCAGCCATTAAAGCTTGAAGCTCTCAAACCTAGCATTAATTATATGTAATAAATATACAGATAAATTTTTATCCATAACAGGCATGTATGAGTTGTTGACTATAAAATATCTATAACTAATATTACTTCTAAATTTCAATTCATAATAAGGTTTTAATTTCAAGTAGACCCATAGTTTTCTTATTTCATTATAGTATATGAATATGATTTACTGAGGCAAGTTCACGTCCACTTATTAATTTTTCATATGTAATTTTTTTTATTTAATTACTTTAACAAAAAATTAATATATTTCATTACAAAAAGGAAAATTATTTAAAAAATTATTCTTTTTTTCGAAAATACAATTATTCTTTTTGTTCTATGAAAATCATAGGTTGGTTTAACTAGAAGTTACTCCCATAACTCTTTTTATTGTGTTATTTAGCACTTTGTACAAATTTTATGATCTTTTTATTGTGTTATTTAGGACTTTGTACAAATTTTATGAACTTATCTCTAAAGAGGTGAAATATTTATATACTAGAACTTCAATCAAGGAAAGACATCTCTAACCCTCATACTTCATCTCATGATCCATATTTCTTCATGTTGGATTAATCGGAATTCTCCATAATTTTTTTCAATGCTATCTACACCCATGATTCTATGGTGAATAGTAGCGTTAATATGTGGTTAAAGGGATTATATTACATTGTACATTATTCACTAAATGTTTAATCGATCACCGATTTAATTATTATTACTAGGGTAGCAATGATGTATCACTAGATGTCGCTCTTTGTTTATGATTTTATCTTCAAAATTATTTTCAAATCTATTCAGATTATTTAAATATCTGTTTCAGCGGTCATCAATCTTAAATCTCAGGTAGATGGCTGTTATTTTGTCTACAATTAGTAACCTACTATTTCCCAAAGTGAATATTACTACAACCACAAGCCAATTTAAACTTCATATGCAATTTCAACAAATTTTTCAATCATACATGCTCGATTAAAGTTTATAAGAAAAATGGGAGATGTATATTATGGATGATTTATATCTTCTATATAAATATTCATCACCCTAGAGTTTACAAATATATATATATATATATATATATATAT
>PHNY01300105.1:5126-16259 GCA_003724115.2 Anethum foeniculum
ATAACAAATCATTTCTTTTCTTTTCTGCAATATTTAATCTCTTTCTTTTCTTTTCTTCATCTCAAAAACTCGGGAACATAGTGTTAGAGTCGTTATACGTATTGGGCCTACTAGGGATCAGGGCCCCAAAAAAGTTATTAATATGTGTTTATGTGTATATTAGGGTTCCTGAACATTGAGATAATCTTAAACTCAAAAGGAGAAAAAATGAGAATAGAGCTGTAGCATCCTGGCAAAAAAGAAAAAGAAAATGAATACGGTTGTAGCATGTATGTATAAGTTAGCATGATAGCTTAGAGATATCAGTGAAATCATAGTCTACTAATTTAATAATAGTGTTTTGTATTTTAAAATAAAACTGCAGCTAATTTTAATCAACTATGTATGATATGTTTTTGTATTAATTTATATTATATCCTTTCTTTCATTGTAAATTTGGATTTATCACAAAAATTGAAAAAAAAACGTAAATTGTCTAACATATATGTACAAAATAAATTAAACTGAGAAAAAAATAATTTAATGTTGGTCTTTGTAAACGAGTTATTAAATTGAAAAAAAATTGAAAAGATATATTTAATCAAATAATAATTTTATATATATATATATATATGTATATATATACACATACATAAACATATCATTTTTGTTCAATCAAACTTAGTTTAACGAGTTTGTAGATATCTTGATCCAAAAACATGCGTTAATATATACATACAAATCAATATAATATCTTTTTTACTTTAATAACGTCAAAATTGTATGTCAAACTAAAAGGGAAAAGGTTGTAACAGTTTGGTTTACTAACTTATAATCCGTGCGATTAGGGGTGTACATGGGTCGTCAAAACTAACCAACCCGCCCTAAATTGACCCAGTTTTCGGCCGACCCAAACCGAAAATTACAAATCGTTAAATAATTGGGTTGAAACACTTTTAACCCAACTTTAATGGGTTGGCATGGTTTCAGATTTTATTGGGCCAAACCAACCCAATCCGAGGGTAATATGGTAAATACACATATAATAACATTTATATTTTATACAAGAGCAGGCTATAAAACTTCAATATGCTTCTGATTCTTTCTGGTTATTGGTAACTACATGCCTGCATTTTTTAGCCTTAGTATGCTTAGCCTTAGATTATGTCATGTCATGTTTACCAGATTTGAGATGTCGCTTAAGATAGTTTATAACACTATTGGCACCTCAGTAGTAAGCGAATTGCTACGATTTATGGAATCAAGCCACTTTAGTTTAATAACTAAAGTGACAAAATTAGACTTGTCAAGAATGTTTGAACCTAGTGTAGTGCTTGAAATACTAGCAATTTATCAAGAATGTTTGGTTGGTTGGGGTTGCAATCTCTATATATCATAATGGCCTAGAGAAACTTTGTGCATTATGTTAATTTCTCTAGCCGAAGGTCTCATTCTTATTATATATAAAAATAAATATTTATTCACATGTTAGGCTAATTGATAATGCAAGTTTATGAAGTGTGTAAACATATCTCTAGTTTATGCTAGTTTAAGAATGCTAGTTTTGTTAAATTTACTTCAATTTATATGGTCCTTCTTATACAACATATTTTTTAATGACCCGTCCAAACTGACCCAAACCAACCTGAAGTACAATAAGTTAAGTTGGGTTACAAATTAATTTTAATGGGCTATGTTCGAAAATAATCAAACCGATTTTAATGGGTTGGGTTGATAAAATGCTTTAAACCGGGCCAAACCGACCCGTGTACATCCCTATGTGCGATGCACGTTTTTTTAATTTATTTTTTTGTAAATTTTAAGAAATTTATTGTTTTTAATGCAATTTTATTGTTTTTATCTTATTAGGTCCTTTTGTGTATACTTTGTTGGGAATATGTGTAGAGTAATATGATTGTTAATGCAAGTTTCAACATTGTTGTGTAGGTTTTGATGCTTTTGAAGTTCTAGACAATATAAATTGTGTGGCTGCTACATTGACATGTTGGGATTCCTCTGTTAGCGATGAATATACAGTTAAACACACTTTTCTTATGCAAGTTCTAACATTATAATATAAGAATCAATGTAGAGGTGAACATCCATACATTGTAGGGACATGTTCTTTAATGAAATTGATTAAAAAATAGTTATTAGAGTAGAACGCTACCTTTGGTATTGTTGCATCAAAGAAGATGCACGTGTTATATATAATTAATCTTTCGTATTGTTGATTTTATCGTTATGTATAATAGAGTTATGTAATAATATTTTACCTATGATTGTATTAGGAATTCTTTTCCAATAGATTTTAAAAGTTTTTATTTTTTTTGTTTTATTTAAATTATTAAAATCATTGGTATTGATAATTGTATAAGGAGGTCAGATATTGTTATTATATGTAATTTATATCTAACGGGTGCGAGTGATATGGTTACTTTTATAATCAAGAAAATTGATTCTTTTTATAGTATATTGACAAAAAATCTGGATAAGAACCCCCTTACACTTGTTATATAGGACATAATGACGTTATAAATTGATTTTAGGAATCAATATATAAAAAGATTATTCTTTGATTTTATGAAAATATGAGAATTTTTTAAATTAATTGATAGGTCCCGTGAGTGGGTTCGATAAGCTAGAAGGGGGGGGGGTGAATAGCTTATCACCTTTTAAAAATTTAGAGTTTGGCTTTTTAAAACTTTCTTTTCTCCTCTTTAACTTTAATTACTTGTAAGCAAGTGAATCAAGTGCAGAAATTAAAGTTATGAAAAGAAGATAGTAAGACACGTCGATTTTATCCTGGTTCGCGATGGCACAACCCCTAATGAGTCCGCTCAACCCTACTCCGGTCCCCAAGCTCCTCCCCAGACTTGAGATTTTTTCTACTACAAAGAAACTCCTTTATAGTAGGCGGATAAGCCTTTTACAAAGATCCACTATTTAACTTATCTTGGAGCGTGACACACACGTAACCTCCTCAAAATAAATAGCTAAATATAAATCGTAAGAACTATCTTGGAGTGTAACACCTAGTCACCTCCTCAAGCACTTGCAAACCCTTTGGTAGCCTTGTAAGTCTTCTTCTTTGCCGGTGTCAGATCTCAGGTCTCAGGTCTCGGGTCTTTTCTTTTCTTCACGGTGCAAAGGCTACTAACTCCCCGTTAGTATGCCTAAGACTTGGGTCTTAGAACAACTGAACAAGGATCACCTCACTTCACTTCAACTTATTACAAAGAAAAGAACACAAGCTATAAGCACATGATATATTCGAAAGATATATATTTTAAGGACACTATTACACATTAAACTAGTTTGGCGTTCGCCATGCTAACATGCGTTAACTAAGTGCGAGAAATATATAAATTGCCGGTATATATCACAACAAGGACAAATCACACAAACAAATGTAAGACAAGTAAGTAAATATGAATACACAAATATGTAGTCTATTCGGCCGAATATAAGCAAGAAGGAGTCGAATAGTACTACTAACTCGAATGGTTAAAAACGAGTTACTATAGTCTTACTCTTCAAGTCCTTTTGAAAGTTAAGTTCAACAGCTAGTTAAGGACTATGATATACATGACTACAACTTGCTAAAAGTACTTGGTATATGGATTTAAACAACCAAAAATCGACCAAGGCAAATAGCACTAAGTTCGACCAAATTTGTGAAACTGAATGCATATAATCTTGCTTCCTTTAAGTCCTTTTGAAAGATAGGTCCAAAAGCGGGTCAAGGACTTGATGACACAAGATTAAAATAGCTAAGTGCACTTGTTATAGGATGTAAACAAGTAAGAAGAGCCAAGACACTTAACCTTTCTATTTCGGCCTATTGTAATTCAGTTCGGCCGAATGGCTTCTTGATCTTGTTTATTCAAGTTCAAGTGGTTAAGCTTGTTAGGTCCTTATTCAAAATATCACCTTCAGGACATGTGACAAATTAACAAATCCAAGACCAAGCTAAGATTAAAATATATTTCAATTCTTAAAAACCAAGATTTAAACCACTTAAGGTATAGTCAAAATGTAAGCACTTTGATTCTGAATCAAAAATAGTTTAGTGCCTTTAACATCAAACTTTCAACTTTGAGTGCAAGGTCTTTTAAGAGAGAAGATTTAAATTACTTCCTCTTGGTAAGCTTCAACTTATGGCTCCAAAATACACTACACGAATAAATCAAGAACAAGTGTGTTTTTACGCCAAAGTAAATGAAACTTGAAACAAGTTGTATAAATAAGTAGCTATAAAAAAGATAAGCACAAATATACAAGTTACAAGAAAAATAACTAAATTATCACGCTTGACCTTACAAAAACTCAAACACCACTAGTTCAAGAGAAAGCTACAGGGAATACGAGTTAGGATCGAAGCTGAAAACACACAAAAATAGTCTCCGGAAAAGTCACAAACAAGGGCTCGGTTAAGGGGCTTTATAAATTGAATTTTCAAGGCTCAAATAGACACAAAGAGGCTGCCAAATAAGGTCAAGGAGGCTGCCTAAACAAGGGTGGCCGAGTGTGTGTATGTTTGGGTGAGGAAATGGTGATGAAAAACATACCAAAAATCAAGTTAAAACATGGAAGAAAGTTGGATGAAACTCAAGAAATGTTTTTGAACTTTTGGAGCATTTGAGAGAGTTTTTCTTGAGTTTTTTTATCAGCATGCATTCGGCTCACCAAGGGCTTTAATAAGTGAGAAGGTTAGGCCTTCTTTTATAGCAAAAAATTAGGTCATATTAGCTTAAACACTAAGCACAATCTTTTCATAAAGCAAAAGCAAGTACAAAAACTGAGTTTCTAAGGTGTAGCGGTTGTGGAGAAATCAAATTCGCTAACTTGGAAGGCTTGGAACATTTTTATCATTTATGAAATTAATAAAAACCTAAAGGTGCGCTTACCGATGACTAAAAATGTGAGTTTCAACAAAAATTGAAAATTTATGAAATTTTGGGGATACTCTAGAAATGTTCCCATAGGATCATGAAAAAAATTTCTCCCTGAAATTAGTTGTCCTTCTATGACATCTAAGAGACCACTAAATCAAGTACGTATCGATTTATGGGGTCCCGGAAAAAAGTCACACAAAATTTCTGAAAAAATTTACACATGGTAGAAGGCAAGATACGAAGGAAAAATCTCAAGTTTCAAGTCTAAAAGACATCCGGAAGTATATTTTTGGATTTTTGATATGTTAAAACAGCCTTCCGGAGCGACTGATAAATACATCTATATTTACCGAAGAGTTAGACAAAGGCTTTGACTTAATATACATTCAGACATAATATTCCTTATAAAATAATGGCTATGAGGTCCGAGAAATAATTAAGTTTGAATTAAAATATATTTTTTTCGGATAAATAAGGATTTACTGGTATTTTGGAATAAAAATCTATTTTTGGTATTTAGGCATGACATTTGGCAAGGCAAATTGAATATAAATATTCCATAAATATATTCAATATACTTGAGATTAAAACATTTAAGGCCGACACTCTTTTAAATAAATCGAACAATTTTAGCTTGTAAAAGTAATGTTTGAAAGTCCTCGATTTTCGTGCCTTTAGCTGTTGCCAAGGTTTCTTTGACAAAACCAACTTAGTATAGAATATTTCCTTGAGTTGATATTTCTATCCCAAGTCATGTCAAATAAATATGTCCGAAAATATTTTAGAATGTTTTATCCAAAATATCTTAGTTCGACTTAAATGTCATATAAATAATTCTTAGGGAAAGGATTACTATGTGAGCTAGTAATCTAATTTAATTTTCACTTTTAATTTGACAATTCACAAAAACCTAAAGGTAAAAGTATTGACCTCTATTTAATATTCATGTACAATAAATGTTTTATGGAGTGCCCAATGCAGTGCCATTGTCTAGATTGCTATGAAATTGGATATAAGCAGTGCTTACAGAGATACGGTAGTATGAAGTTTAATATGGTGGTGTGTGCAGGTCTAGTGACACCCTCAAGGGGCTTAGACAAGGCCGTCCTTTTCGCGATATCTTTTTATCATGGTTGCAGATGCTTTTTCGCATGTGCTAAAAAGAGCAGTTGTCAACAAGTTAGTTCACGGGACAAAAGCTAGTAGGAGTGAGGCAGTGATCACTCATTTATTCTTTGCGGATGACATTTTACTTTCTGCAAGAGCCAACCAAATAGAATGCTCGACTATTGTTGATTTACTCAACAAAGCAGCTTCTGGACATAAAATTAATTATGAAAAATCGGAGATTTCTTTTAGCAAAGGGTATATGTGCAAAGCAAAAAGAGTTGGTAGATATGTTAAAGATGAGATTAGTGAGTGAAATTGGGAAATATATGGGTATTCATACAATTATTGGCAGATCAAAGAGAGTTGTTTTTTCAGCCCTTAAAGATTGTATTTGGAAGAAATTGCAGGAATGGAAAGAAAAGTTGGTATTAAGAGCATGCAAAGAAATTCTGGTAAAAGCAGTATTTATTTAATGGGGCTGTACAAGATTAGAGTGGGTGTAATTCAGGAAATCCACGAAATGATGATGAGGTTTTGGTGGGGTAAATCAACTTCAGCCAAAGTAGTTCATTGGAAAAGGAGGGAATATTTGTGCAATCCTATGTCATAGAGGATGTTGATGGAGGAATTTGGTAACAACAAAGTTTGAGGTTTTGTCGCCGGAATCTAGATCTAGTATGGTGGTTTATCGTCGGAAAGTTAAATAAATAGGTGGTAACTATATTTAATTGGCGGCTGAGATTGCTTAGGGTTAGTGGTGGCTCCTTTGCGCTCTCAACTTCTGACCCCTTACAATGTGCCTACGTATCCCTATTTATAGGGAATCAAGCCTTACGTAGTTCTTGGGGCCCAAGAAACCTAAAACGGGCTTCAGGCTTCTCGGCCCAATAAGGAACCTTCCGGAACCCTTCTCCAGCTAGCTTTAGGAATGTCCAACTATGAGGCCCAACCGTAAAGGCCCAAGGCTCGTTCATAATCGTAGGACTTCACGGATAATGCATCTCCCTGCGCAAGGATAACACTCCGCTACCAGCTATCTCCCTTGATCACGAACGCAGGTATAGCCACGGTTCACCCCAAGTGCCGGACGCATTCCTGTCCCTCGAATGAGAAGCCCCCACCAGATAACAGGACAGGTGATCCCAAGCCTTTGGGTACAAAGTGCAGGATTACTAGATCTAGATTCTGGCGACAAAACCTCAAACTTTGTTGTTACCAAATTCCTCCGTCAACAGAGGACTTGGCTTTCTATGTCTATTTCAACGATGCCCTTTTAGGAAGGCCGACTTGGCGACTAATTTCTACTCCAACATCAATTCTTGACGGTGTTCAAAGCAAGTACTATTCAAACTGTGATTTTTTGAGTTCATATTTGAGTTCATCTATATGATGGATATAGATGATTGCCCGTGGTGTACTGGAACAACTGAAACTTTAAAACATTCATTTCATACAGTCAGTATTTGTGGGTGGAAAACGATTGTAAGGAGCTAATTTACACTCAAGGTGACATGAACTTGAAGGAGTTAATAAAGTCATGGAAGAATGTAGACAAGAAAAAATATTCTTTTACAGCCACCTTGATCAGCATCTGGAATAGAAGGAATGGAATGGTTTTCAACAGCAACAAAATTGCTCATGTTACCACTCTAGAGAGAACAAAACAAGTGGTGGAGGACTATAATAAGTACCGCGCCAAAATTTCTAAAAACCTCTCACTCCTGATTTTGTCAAAGTGAATTGTGATACATCTCTCTGTGAAGATGGTTAGATTGGTCTCGGTGCTGTTGCAAGTGATGTAAGGGATTAGTTTTATTCACTGCAACAAGGAGGGTCCGTGGATGCTAGCCAACCAATATTGCAGAGTGTAAAGAAATTCAGCTCGGGATTGAACTAGCCCACATGTATGGATTTAAGAAGGTCAATTTAGAGTCGGCTTAATGACCTTTTAAACCTCAAGGTTTGCACCAATATACCCATCAACCCCTGTAGTTTAAAACCATACCTTTTTGCCCCCGAAGTACTGAAAACATATCTTTCTACCCCTGGACCGGCCGATTTATACCGGTCCAAGAGTAAAATGATACGTTTTCAGTACTTCAAGAGTAAAAATGAATGGTTTTGAACCACAAGGGGCTGATGAGTATATTGGTGCAAACCTTAAGACTTAAAAAGTCATTATGTCCTCAGAGTGGGATAGTCAAATTGTTACCTCTCGTTTAGCAACGTCTGCTATCTATTTCTCAGACCTTGATTCAAATTTGGATAATGTTCTTTCCATAAGCTCTCGGCTTGATACTGTTATTTGGTCACATGTAAAAAGAGGTGGCAATTCTGTTGCACACCATCTTGCTAGAATTCTGCCGTTTGGAGTAGAACAGGTTTGGGTAAACTTTTGTCCAAGGGAGATTGATATGTATGTTTTACTGGACAATTTGTCCTCTTAATATAATCTCTTATTTTTGATCTCAAAGAAAAAGAAAGTAGATTGTCTATTAAGTGTATTTCCTCTCTACCATTTTAATGTATGCTTGTCTTTCTAATACGAGATAAAGAAAATAGTACTTATACTTGTTAAAAAAAATTAGTTTCAATATTACATTAAAGTTTAGATTCTAAACTTTTATTGATGTCTTAAAAATAAAAAATTATGTCTAAATGCGATTTTTTTTATTACTTGAAAAATCACAAAACAATTAAAATGAGAGGGAGTAATAAGTAAATGTTTTTCTGCGAAACAATAATCATTTCCAGTAAACAGCATTGACAGACACCTGCTGGCTGCTGCGTTTAGATCACAGAGGCCAGAGCATGGTTTCTTGTAAGAGTAACAAAAGAAAACATAACATTACACAAATAAATTCACCCAAACTGAAATAAAGGACGAGCAAATCCCGAGGTAAAGAAACGTGAGTGCATTGCAACACTCTGATCCTCTGAACCACTCGGATTAGAGGGGAGGGTAAGATGTCCGCAAAGCTTGGAATATAAGGCTTGATAATTACTATTACTTAGGCACATCGAGTATTGGACTCAAGAAAGGTGAGGATATGGTGATTGACTTCATCAGGAAATTGCTCTGAAATAAAATGACTTCCTTCAGGCAAGAATTTCATTTCCAGGTTCGTGACATACTTTTTGATCTCTCCACTCTTGACAAACTCTGCAACTCCTGGAAACTTAAACAAGTAATCCTTCTCCCCTGTCACATATAGTGCTGGAACTTCAATTCTTGGATCTTCAACGTTCTTTCCAGTTTCCCTTTCCGGTGCAAATAATGACCTGCAACAAGATTAACCAGATTACATATGCTAATGTAGTAGTAGCCGGTTAAACTACTACACGTGATGCATGAAGCCTTAATCTTTGACAAGATTTTGGTATATTCATCAAAAGCCATCCACAAATTTACCTATAGGGAATTGACAATGAAGTTTGAAATCCGGATTTTTCATACAAATCCCCATAGGTTGCAAGATCATTGTCCGTAAACCAAGAGGGTAAAGGAGTTGAAGGTTCCACCAAATCCATAATCTCCTGTCCTTCCTTAGCGATTGGTATTTCATTTCTCGCGAACATGGTATAGATGTTCTTAATCACAGTTTTTGCACTAAGCCTCCCAAAATCAGCTTCTGCTCGTCCAGGTTCCTACACATCAACAATAATGAAATTATCTCTGTCAAACAGCCTATTGGATGTCAGAACTGATCGACAGGAACTATTTGCTACATCAAACATCTCATTTTAAAAAAGGATTGATAAATGAACATACGTTCCATCTAGAAATGTAGAATCCTTCCGGAAGTGTTTTATGGCTTGTGAAGGGACCTGGGGGCATGAATGGCACACCTAATGTTGCAACTCCTAACACCCTCTCTGGATGTTCAAGGACAAATTTGTAAGCAACCATTGCTCCAAAATCTTGACCAATAACAAACACCTGCAGAGAAACACTATTTCTCAAAAAAAAAAAAGAAAGAAAACTCGACCCAACTTAAATTCGGGTACGTTTACCAACTATCAGACACAGTAATATATCATCATTCACAATATTACAAATCATTGTCATGTCATTATGATATTACCTGTTTGTAGGCTAAATGAAGTTTTATTTGAACAAACACGTATGACATAGTAGATTATATGAAGATATACCTTGTCGACTTTCATGGCCTCAAGAATAGGGGGAATGTCATCAACAAGAACAGAGAAAGTGGTATCCTCGGGTACGGGAGGCTTGTCAGACAACCCGTATCCACGGAAATCAGGAGCGATGGCCCTGTACCCAGCCTTAGCAACTGCAACCATTTGAAAGCGCCAAGTGTACCAAATTTCAGGGAACCCGTGCAGAAATAACACCACGGTTGATCCAGAACCAATTTCCGCTACATGATGCTTTAGCCCATTGGCCTCGACATACTTGTGCTCAATCAGTTCCATTTGCTCAAGTTTATTGTTTGAATGTAATAAGATATGCTTAGCCACTAGGTCTTTATATAGAAGGTCTGCTGCAAGTTGAGAGAATCAAAGTTCTGACATTGTGTTTTATTATATATGTCCTAACTAGTAATAAGAGCATATTCTATATCAGAACTGCAGAGCACGAGAGAAATGTAGCACTTCAAGTGAAAATAATACAAGTACTACATGTCTGTATTACATTTTCTTGTCTAATTTTGATACCATTCTTGTACTTACTCAAGTGGTCGGAGTATCATATATGTGTCCTGAAAAAAGAAAAAAATACCTAAGACAAACTTACTAGGGGGATATGAGCAAAAACACGGTTCAAATCCGACCAGACAATGATTTTATTTACGATTCAAAGTACTTATTTCTCAAAATTCTAGGCTTTCGAAAATATTACAACATGAAATTAACACATTTACGAAGATTAATATAAATTCGAAATTCGAGAATATTGTCACCCCTGCTCAATAATACAGGAATGAGAAACAGCATAAGTTTGAGATGGCCTATTTGAAACAAGGGTAAATTGCATAGTGCACCCCTTTGGTTTGAAGCATTGTCAGTTTGGTATCAGTTGTTTCAACAATTGCACTTTGCACTTCAAACAAGTTTCGGCGCTGCATTTTGCACCCCTTCCGTCTGTTTTTGCCGTTACCGTTAAATCAGTCAGGGGTAA
>PHNY01300107.1:5171-19167 GCA_003724115.2 Anethum foeniculum
CAAGTATATACCAAAGTCCCAAAACTTACCCCAGATTCTACATTGGATGGTGCTGATACAAAATCTGCATCGGCAAACAAATCAACGTCTGCTGAAGTATTACTCACACTATGACTTTCAGTAGGAACAGATGCTGGTGCATCCAGGAGTCCAAACAAATCCAATTCATTAGTGCTTCCAGCAGCAGACTCTGCAAAAGTGCAAAAGCGTGCGACGAAGAGTAAAGACCGTGTATTTAACTAGAAAGATAGATTCTGTAACATCATAGCTTAGCAAATATTGACCCCCATTTAAAAAAAATTAACAAAATACAAGTTATAGGTATAATTTTCTCAAGGAACATAACAATAAAAAGAACAAATGTGAAAAAATTTATTCCACTCAGATTTTCCAGAGTTTCATGTTGTATTTCAGTGACACTAGTTTGAGACATTATATTCCCTTTCAGACGTCATCATGCATGAACCTCGCCAAGGGATAAAGTTAATAATTTAGAAGCCACAACAAGCACACAACTGAGACGATTCTCAAGAGGAATAGATATAAAATTACTAAAAATGAGTTGCGTATCAGACATTGACAAAGAAAATGGTAGAATTTTAATTCTGTATGGTGAATGCTACAAGATACATACTAGAGCTAGTTCCACGAGGATCAAAATCATCAAAAGTGTCCTCATATTTATTAGAAGGCACAGTGGAGCTCTGTGAGGGTGTTGATCCATGCTTATCACTCGTATTCTTTACTGGCTTTGATGCAGCAGAAGTGCCCTGAATCCTGGAGAGCAATTTTAAGTTTTAGAGAAAAAGAATATGCAAAACATTACAGAGGCAAAGAGACATGAATATCTGTAGTAAATCACTAAATCTCAACAGGTCTATACATTCTGCCCCTGCTGACATCAAGAACTTGCTAATCACATTTATATCATTATATTAAACAGGAAATGCTGAACATTATAAATTCACAGTCCTGAGTCTGGGTTGTGATTCTCTCTCATTTGATAGTAGTGTACTCGTCCATTGAAACATCAGATTTCACAGGAAAATATTCTAGATTACTCGTGTCTTTTTATATATTAACCTCTACAAGTTAAGACAGTCAGAACAAAAGCAGAAATCAGGGTAATATTCTTAAAAACAAGAAAGGAAACTAGGACAGTAAGGAAGATATAAGCAATAACGGCATAAAACTTCCATACAAGTGATGAATCGCAAGATGCAAGCTTTTAGAACCTTTATAATTGCCTATGAGCTAGACCATGTATATTCTCCATGTGATACAATGATTGACTTTAGGTTTTGCAAACAACAGATATTGTATATATGTAATCAGCCTCTCCCTCTTAAACACACACACCCAGTCACCCACGCAGAATACCTAGCATGTATGGCCATATGAGGGTAATACAGACCTGTCCTCACGAGAGGTTCCCTTCTTAAATGTATTATCATGATTATCACCAGTTACCCCTCGACCAGTCTTACTGGTACTCTTCTTAAAACTATCTTCACCAAATCGATCCCTGTCTTTATAGCTGTCACTAAACGCGTCAGCATCTCTTGAATTACCAAAGCCTCCATAACGATCTCCACTCCTAAAACTACTGCTACTGCTACCCAAAGAGGCTGAACCAGACTTGTATGTTATTCCAGTTGACGAAAGTCCGAAGTACCTACCAGTGCATATGACTAAGTTTAGAGACTTCAAAAAACATATAATTTAAGCTCATAATTCAATAATACTAATACTTACTTATCACGGGTTGCAGAGGCTTTATCTCTTACTTCTTGAATCTTTTCTTTGTTATTTAAAAGAGCCCCTATGCTCTCTACCTTCTTCCGCACATTAATTCCCATATCCTTCCCATTTGGCTCAACATATTCAAAAGTGGAAAGGGCCTTCATAAAATATACACATGTTCAGTTGTAAACATACACACACATGTATACATAGTGACACAAGAGACGTGAATAGACAAAACCGAATTTGCATACGCTTATATCATTGAGCCACATACATACCGAGATCTGAAAAGTATGCTCTATTATGTCATCTACTGCTCGCTCAGATCCATTAGCCACCAAATACTCTATGACTGCTAATGACTAGCACACGAAAATTTCATAAATTAGAGATATAAAAGACCAATAACTAGCACACGTGGAAAAGAAAAGGTCACATACATGTGGAGGCTTCTTTCATATGAAGGTACACAGATAGTAAAATGTGAATGACAAATCAAAAAAACTACCTTGTAAACAAGTCTCCAGTTGCGGCCACTTTCGGTTAATCTTGTCCAGAGAACGTTCATGACCATTTGACATTCTGAGCTGGAAGAATCCAATCGATCACATTTATATTAAAATTTAAATGCATCTTTCACTAACCAGAAAAGATAGAGTTCCACGAATAATGCAAGATTAATAAAATAGATATAATTACAATTTCTTAGTAGCTTGTGCAATCTCTGCCAATACAGTACCATGAGGTCCCCAAGGCTCATCATCAGTTGCATCTAGTACCTATACAAAAATAATAATATTTTAATTCTATATCTAATTAATCAATAAGATTTCAGAAACAAACATCACCTTCACCACGAGCAATATGCATTTCTTAACATATTCAGAAAACAAAACACAATAACACCTTTTAAATTAGCATAAATAATTTTTACAAATCACACACGTTCAAACTGTTCTTACTCTATAGTGATACACAGACATATATAATACATCAAATGTGCATTGTTACAAGAACTAGTTTTTAAAAATTATGCAAGTTTTAACCTTTTGCTCGATCAATGAGCAGCTCTTTATACATTTGATCATGTACAGCTCTTATTATACTTTAACACAAAACGCAACATCGTCTAGATCAACAACATTCAAACTGCTCTTACTAAACACTAAGACATACATATCGACACACACAAATGCTTACTAAGCGCAACAAAGAATTAAATAAGCAGCTCTATATACATTTGATCAATGTGCATCTCCTAATTTATTTAAATAAAAAACGCAACATCGTGCAGATCAACAACATTCAAGCAGCTCTAACTAGACAGTAATACACAAACATATCAACATACACAAATGCTCATAAAACGCGATAACGAATTAAAACAATAATAAAAAGAAATGCACAAGTTTCGACCTTTTGTTCGATCTCCGGAACCTTGAGAACTTTCAAATTCACCTCCCTCTTACTGCACAATTCACACACAAATTCACAATCACATAATTAATCATCTAAATCATCATTAAAAAACATAATTAAGAGAGATTAAAACTCACATTTCACGAACAGTTTGATCAAACACCTTCATAAAATCCATATCTAAATCTGCAAAAAATCACACAAATGTGAGAATTGATCTAAATACATATACATACATATAGATCTGTAATATATCAAAAGTACCTTTTTGTAGATCAAAATTGAAAAATATGTTTATAAATATTTGTGTGTATGTATGTATGTATGTATAGGAGAGATAGATCTGAAGGAATATAAAAATGAGGTGGGCTGAATCAGGCGATTTGCTGGCCTTTTGGTTATTTATTTTCTTTGAATGCGGATTTTCAAATATATGAAAAAAAAAAAAAAAATCAATCAAATATTTTTGTGAAAAAATTTAGTGCTCCCAAAATATTTTTATTTTATTTTTTGAAAAACCTCTTAAACTCCCAAATATGAACGTAAAATTCAGTAACTCCCCCTGCTCCGAATGTTTGGAGTCGAACTCGAACTTGATTTTTTTAACTTTTTATTATTTTATCAAACTTGAAATTATGTAAGTTTTATTTTTATTCTAAAATATTGTAAGTTATTAAAAATAATGTGTGATTATTAAAATTTATTTTTGATTATTCTGTTAAAAATTATCAAATAAATAATATATATTTAAAATATATTATTACTAGTGTATTATTAAATTATTAATATTATTAAATTATTATTATTATTATTATTATTATTATTATTATTATTATATAACATAAAATATATTACAATTTAGTTTCAAGTTTTATTGGAGTAACGAAACTGGGGTAAGGAGTTTCTTTAATTCAAAAAATTTATTATCTAACAGTCAAACATGTAAAGAATATTCAGATAAATTTCTAATATTTGAAAATATAACACTTATCTTAAAATTACACCAATCATTTTAAAGCAACCTAAAGTAGTAAATATTTAAGATGATTAAGGATTTTAAAATCGCGAACGTGAATATATATAAAATATGTGGATATATCCTTTATCAAAATTAGTAAATATAGTGGACGGATATGTAATAGAATCTTTCAACAGATTTATATATAAATAATTTTGAAAAATATATTATATAAATAAAATTATCATAAAAAATTAATTATTTATTTTGTAATCATTAATAACGAAAGAATGATCAGTCACACGACTGAGATATGCTCACCATAAATTAAGATAAAAATAAGTAGATGAACACAATATTTTTATAATTAAATGACTATGATTATTTTTTTGGAAATAACACCATTTTTTATCTTTATCGAGATAAAAACTTGCTGTAACCGAATAATGTGAAACATATACAATATTTGTAAAAGTAATTTTTTATGTGTGCATGAGCATGACCAAATGACAGAAATATCATTTTTGTTAAGTATTATGTAATACTCCTGTATAACCCATGTATATGATATGTTATGTTAGACAGAGGAATTTGATAATAATAAAGTTTGAGTTTTGTCGCTTATCAAAATCTATGATGGTGATTAGTAGTCAGAAAAAATTATCGGAATGTGGTGATGGTGATTAATTAGTGGCTCAGATTAATAAGGTTTTTGGCGATGGTTTACAGAGCTCTTCGCTCACAACCCCTCTCAATGTGTATACATTTCCTTATTTATAGAGAATCAAATCTTACAAACTAGGTTTCTTGCTCTAGAGGCCCAGCTGAATAAGTCAATTACGATGAAGTCCAGTCACGAAGCCATATGCCTCAGCTACGAAAAGGGGACTTCACGAAGAAGACGCATCCTTAGTGTTACCAGCTATTTTCCTAACTCATAATTGTAAATAATCGTGACTTACTTCAAGTGTAAGGTCGCATCCTTACCCCTGATGGGAGTAACTCATCAAATAACAGTGAAAGTCTTTCTAAGTATATCGACGTGATCCCGAAATGTTCTTCTGATGAGGCCTGATCACAAAACCCCAATGCTTAGTCACACTCTAAGAACTTCATAGATATGACATTGACCCTAATTTTTAGAGTCGATGCTAACCACTACTATTGTCTTCTACCCATTGTTGCAGATATAGTCATGACTTAACCCAAATTCGAAGACTCTTCCCTATCCCTAATGGGGACACTCATTGACTTTATGATATGTAATCTCGAGTATAAAGTGCAAGTTGCATGATTATCTCAAAATTCTTTAATGAGGACATTAGTTAATCCGTAAGCACACACAAATTGTTACCCTTTTTCTCAACGAGTACACTCATTGACTACATGAGAGAACCTTCAGTGCACATTAATACCCATTAAGACCTTTAACCGCAGACATCTTTCTCCTAGATTGCATCCTTAGACATAATTTTTTAATAATGAGACAAAATGTTAGAGGCATTCTATTAACATATAGAACACCATAATTATTATACAACAATCTTCCAATGAAGGATGCGTCCTTCATATGCCAAATTCCCGAGGACGTTACACAATTATACAAAGAGCTCTCATAGTCAAAAAAGACGTGAACAAAAACTCAATTCCTAGGATATCGTGGTTGTCCTTTGTCTCCCACCTACCTCGAACTTCTACCAATTTTTCTGTAAATTACAAATAAGATCTCCTTAAATGATGAAGGACGTACATGCAATCAGTGATGAGTAGATGACACATCTTTATTGTGTTTTGACTTATTATGTCTCAAGTTTTAACCAATTTATCAACAAACTCCAAATATAATTTTCTTAAACACCCTCAATTAAAAAAAAAGACATTTTTATCGAGTTTTGACTTTTTAAATCTTGTTGATCATACCAACATAATTTAACCAAAACCGAACCAAATATTCATGTCATATTTTGGGCATAACAAGTTATACGCAAGTTAAATTAAAAAATCTCAAATATGAGAAATAAGTTATCAAATGCCATAAATATATATATATATATATATATATTAATTTAAATATATTTAAAAATTATAAATTTTATTCCTTAAATTACCATTATCATCTTCCATATATCAAAACATATTTATTCCTAAATTCCTATAAAAAATAATTTATTATTATTATTTCTCTTTAAAAGGATAATAAAATTTATATTTAAGAAAACAAAATATCCTTGTCATAACTCATTCATTACTTACAAGTCAGAATTGATTAGCAATCTCCTCGAAGCTAACAACTTACAAGTCTCCTCACCCTCGACCTTTTTCCACCCCCTTCTCGGTCATAATCCGATACAAATTCACACTCTTCTAAATTAAATCCCCAATTAATCAATACATATATTCATTAATTCACCTGTAATTTATTTGATTTTGTTTATTTCACCGCACAGGTAATTGTTTAGTATCGTTGTGTTTTAGATCTCTTGTTATGAACATGTAATTTGTGATACTAGATCGTTTATAATTCGATTCGTGGGTGTATAATCTTGCAGGCTTTGTCGATTTTTCGATTTTGTTGGAGTTTATTGCGAGTTTGATTGACAATGTTTACTCGAATTTTCGGAAAGCCTAAGCAAGAGGAGAATGCTGTTGCGACGCTTGATAAGTTGAATGAGGTATCGTGTTTATTCGTGGTTGAGTTGTTTGTTGTAATTGCGGTTTTGGTCGTGTTTTCGAGGGGATATTACTTGAATTTGGCGCTGTTATTAATATGATTATTTGTTTGTTATAATTGCGGTTTTGATCGTGTTGGCACTTTGAGTAATATGATGAGTTGTTTGTTATGATTGCAGTTTGATCTTGTTTTCGAGTGTATGTTGCCTGAATTTGGCACTGTGATTAATATGATGATTTGTTTGTTATGATTGCGGTTTTATCTTGTTTTCGGGTGGATGTTGCTTGAATTTGGCACTGTGATTAATATGATGACTTGTTTGTGATAATTGTGGTTTTGATCGTGTTTTTGAGGGGATATTTTGAATTTGGCACTGTGATTAATATGATGACTTGTTTGATATGATTGCGGTTTTGATTGTGTTTTCCAGTGGATGTTGCTTGAATTTGGCACTGTGATTAATATGATGACTTGTTTATTATAATTGCGGTTTTGATCGTGTTTTCGAGGGGATATTACTTGAATTTTGCACTGTGATTAATATGATGACTTGTTTGTTATGATTGCGGTTTGATCTTGTTTTAGACTGGATGTTGCTTCAATTTGGCACTGTGATTAATATGATTTGTTGGTTATAATTGCGGTTTGATCTTGTTTTTGAGTGGATGTAACTTGAATTTTGGTAGTGTGAATAAAATTGTATGAGCTGATTATGGATGTGTGTGTGTTTCGTAATTGAGGATTTGCTAAGTGTTGTTTTAATCTGTTTTCAGACACTTGAGATGCTCGAGAAAAAAGAAAAGGTTTTGTTGAAAAAGGCTGCGGCGGAGGTTGAAAAAGCCAAGGAGTTTACGCGAGCTAAAAACAAAAGAGGTATAGAATAGTAGATTTGTCATTTTGTTTGCAATTTAAATGATTTTCTTGTGGGTATATGTTTCCTTTTCTTGTGTCTATTTGGATAAATGTTGTAATAAGGTCCATTATCCGCTTCTTAACCCGCAGTTTTGTTTTAATTTGAAAATTTCCGTACATTGATATTTATAAGTTACAGTGTGTTTTATATTTATAAGTTATACATTGAAATTTATGTACAAATTCGATCTTTTTTCAAAAATCTGAATCAAAATTGTGCCTTGTTGCCTTTGTACAGCGGCAATACAGTGTTTAAAGAGGAAGAGGCTTTATGAACAACAAGTAGAGCAGCTTGGGAATTTTCAGTTACGTATACATGATCAGGTGATCATCTTTATGTGACTATATATGACTAAGCTAATCGATCACGAGCTATTAGAATCATGCTAATTAAATATTGGTGTCAGATGATTATGCTAGAAGGTGCAAAAGCTACAACTGAGACTGTTGATGCTCTGAGGACAGGAGCAGCTGCTATGAAGGCCATGCAAAAGGCAACGTAAGTCCAATTTTACTCTAAGCTTCCTATACTGTTCATTTTGTCCTACAGTTGAATCATTGGACATAATCAGTAGTGCTGTTTGATTATTTCTCTTTAGAATCAATTTAAGACTGATTACATACATCCTTTCCCAGTCAATTACTATGCAATGTTATCTTTAATTCAGCACAACCCTTTGTTTTGCGTCCTACAGTTGAATCATTGGACATAATCAATAGTGCTGTTTGATTATTTCTCTTTAGAATCAATTTAAGACTGATTACATACATCCTTTCCCAGTCAATAACTATGCAATGTTATCTGTAATTCAGCACAACCCTTTGTTTTGCTAATTGTTCAATTTTTGATAGACATATGGAATATCAATAGTGGACGTGAGTTACATACTTGCCTATCTACAATGATTTTTATAATTAAATAGTTCACAGAAGACAAGATATTTAAATAAATTTCATATATTGGTTCGCTTAAATCACTTCAATGTGTTTAAGTTTTTTCATAAATGAAATAAATGGTTAGGAGTAGTAAATGCCTTTATTATTACACGCTTTTGTCTTCTAATTAGGTCATATTGTAGTTCTTTTCTCCCAAACATCAATAGTCTTCTTCCTCCTTAACAATTGTTACATCCCCATTTATCACTATATTGTGCAAGCCTCACAGTCACAGCACCTAAATGCTTCTCACACTTAGGTTGTTTCCATTTTAGAAATTAGGATATTATGAATGAATGTGGTTAGATAGCGAATTTGTGGGGCTATAAAGATATAAGTATCCTTGTACAGCAGCATAACTTGCAAAGTACTTACTCCCTTGCTAACTGCAAGTCTTTATGTACACCATCATCACTCTTGGCTGACTATTATTCTTCAAGCATTAAAATTTAAAAATTTATACATGGAGTTCTGATTGTATTGGGTAGTATTCACATAGTTGAGCTCCTTCTTTCGAATTTTTTTAATGATACTAACAACAAGTTATTTGGATATCTTTCCTCTTATACTTGTATTGGTATTTTTTTCAGGAATATTGATGATGTTGACAAAACGATGGATGAGATCAATGAACAGACGGAGAACATGAAACAAATTCAAGATGCACTATCAGCACCTATCGGCGCAGCAGCAGATTTTGATGAAGTATGTGCTCTAATTTTTTATTGTTATGGAATACATTTTCAAAGACGTGTCTTGAGTTACAAGTTCGTTGTTGCAGGATGAGTTAGAAGCAGAACTTGACGATCTGGAAGGAACTTTGTTGGAGGAACAGCTTCTTCAGCCAGGCACAACTGCCCCTACTACTTCCGTGCCTATTCCTGCGGGTAGACAACAAGTACGTCCAGCTCGTCAGCATAACACAGCTGAGGACGATGAATTTGAGGCAATTCAGGCAGAAATGGCATTGTAAAATGGTAATCTCCTTTTACATTGTATGATTTAACAGGATAATATATATTTTTTTAAGTGCCAACTAAAGTGAGTAGAAACTTTGGTAAGCTGTTATTGCACCATATCACAATCACATTTGTTGAGTTATATTCATATATGGGGTAAGAGTTTATTGCGTAAGATATTATTTATAATAATAAGTTTATGATTAACATATTTTCATGTATACAACTAACCTGTATATTTCAAGCTGCTAAAGGATTTGAACCAAAAGAGAACGATGAACTTGTTTCAAGGAATCTATATATGGCCTCAATGGCTATATGTTGTTTTGAGCTAGTGTTACAAAAGCTTTTACAAGTGAGGGAAGCACCATGAAACAAATTGATTTAATTTTGTTTAATTGGAGAGCTGGAATTGTTTAACTTGTGGTTGTGGATATATCTAAGCTAATTTGTGGCGATATCTTTTGATCAGATGATATATATGATATTTGAGTGGTATTGACAGGGGCATTAAGACTGGTTTTATACTGGGTTTTTTCTTCTTTCAAATAAAAATTGTGATTTCGCTTGTATTTGATAGTTCGTAGATTTTCCGAATTAAACATCTCTGGTAAAAGAAACTACAAGAAAAAGTGACCCTGGAAAACAATTATATATATAAAAATTATCTTCTGGTGAACGTTGTTTTTTTATTTTTCGAAATAAACATCTCTGGTAAAAGAAACTACAAGAAAAAGTGACCCTGGAAAACAATTAGATATAAAAAAAAATTATCTTCTGGTGAACGTTGTTTTTTTCGAGAACAGGCAGAGGCTTATATGCTGGGAAGTTAGACTTATATAATGGTATTTTATACCAACTAGAATCGCAGTTGATCTAGTAAACATTCTATTATCTGCAAAGATTATTTTCCTCAATTATGGTCTTATTTGACATTCCATTGTCGCTTTTGCAGTTGCAATGATCAAGAAGAAATCTTGTAAAGAATTAAAGATTGAATGTAATCTTATATGGAGTTCCCAAAGTTTCATTTTCTTAGTAAGCAATTGCTGGTAAGAGAACAATGTATAGACGATAATTTCAAGAGAATATATATTCCATCTTGAATCTGGTTTTTCATCCCGACTGTTAGTTTCAATTCAATATCACATTTGATATCTTGGCTATTTTTCTTAATTGTCCAAGTGCGTAAGATCCGGTGAATATAATATTGGAGTTGACAAATCTGGAGTTTGAATCAACCTTTAAGTTACAAATCGCAATAGAAGACTTAGCATCAAGTTGACTATATTATATACAGTATTTACTTTCGAGTTCTGATAATATCTGCATATATTATCTTGGTCCCTGGTAATTAGAATAGTGTTTCTAGTTTGGAGTAAACATGTATAGAAAGTTTAACGTCAACAAATAGATGAACAGAGCAAGTCAATCAAGTACATCTCTAGTACATGTGCAAATACAAACCTGATTACCATGTTCATCCCGAAAAAACCGTTTATTCCTTTACATTTTTTGTAGGCATTTTATTAAAACCCTAAACAAAACCAGCGATTTGTTCTGTTTCATATCGCTTTCCTTTGGTAGGATGGAAACAGTCATTAACAAAGTACATAATTGACTGACTATAAACAATCAACATACGCAGGATATTTCCCTTGGTACGGCCTTTGGTCAAATGCATCTCCAAAGGGCATAATAATGTAGATCAAGCCTCAAATTTTAATTGGGAAAGTGTAATGAACCAGTGAAAACGACTGGTGGTGTTTTTCACCGGAAGAAACGATATTATCAGATAAATTTCTGAATTTGTAAAAGAAGACACTGATGAGAACACAAAGTCTAATGTATAAATTTAGATGAGAACTGCAGCAGTACCCAACACATTTTAAGTGTATATAAGCTAAATTCTACTGAAATATTCAATTCTGGAAGGAAGATTTGCAAGTCTATACATGTAAAAAGACCCCAAATTTCCCATGACCTTTTATGTCAACCCCACGGAAGGCAATTTCTAAGAACCTCCAGCCAATTGGTTTGAATTTGTATGCTGAATAATGCAGATGTGTATGCGTGTGTACAATGTCTGTTTTTGTTCACGTCTATTATTCTTTCTCATGCACCTTTCATGACATTGACCAGTAGAAAGCCAATCCATACAATCTGCTGGCTTTGTTCCCTGTCTGGGCTTCTTTTACATTAATATATAACACCCAGTCACCCACAACATATCCTTTTTTTGGCTAATTCCCACAACATATACTACCTATACCTGTAACTCCAAAATTTAGTCTTAGCAAACGGTACACCCTAATGTAGTTTTTTTTTTTTTTTTTTTGGACGAAAATCGTACTTGCATTCTCATAAATTATCCAAGCAAATTACATTCTGAATAAACTCAGGAGCATCTCCATGTCACTCCCGAAAGTCTGGCGTAGAAGAAGCTGCTCGTGCTAGTGCGTGAGCAACTCCATTCGACCTATGTGTAAAAGACACTAACACTTCATCAAAGTGTTGAAATAAATCAATACAATCTCGAACAATAGTATGAAAAAACGATCGCCCATCCATTCCTTTGCACGCTCGAGCCAGGACTTGCAAATCTGTCTCGAAAACACACTTCCTAGTCGTTAAATATATTTAAAAGTAACGGGAAGGGTCAAGGAGAATCGAACTATTGAACTCTCGTTGAACTGGAAGCACATTTTAAAGTACCGCGGGAAGGAGAAAGGAAAATCAATCCGTTGAACTCTCGTTGCACTTGAAGCACTTTGACGAGTTTCGGACAATCTTAATTCTTCTTCTTTTCTATCTCTGTTGCAAAAAAACTTAGATGCCAGTCTCGAAACACAATAGAAAAACTGAAAGGTATATAACCAGAAATTCCATAAAGCAAGCACGCATAAGCATAAACAATTCAATTTCAGAAAAAGAAGCATAAACTACTCCTAATAAACTTCGATCAACTGCTAATACTCTTAACTTAAACTATTTAAATTTATTGAACAAATCCCAGCATATGAATAACTAATAAACTTCGATCAACTGCTAATACTCTTAACTTAAACTATTTAAATTTATCGAACAAATCCCAGCATATCAATAATAAGGACATACATCTAGATTCTGCAAACTAATCCTACCTAAAGTCCATAACATATTAAATAACTAAATTAGTATAGTCTACTAGGCCACTAGCTTTGTCTTCCTTCTAGTAATTTCCATAAAATTGGTCATTGACATTTCCATACGCAGTTGAATTTGCGTAGGAATTAGTAGGAAGATTGATGAGAGCTTCTTCTAGATTCATCTGATCTTGATTATTATTCCAAATCCCAGTACTCATCATCGGATCATAAGAAAATCCGGCTCCGTAATCCATCAGAAACTCAGAAGCATTGTTGTCCACAGCAATAGATGAATCCGAAATGCTAGAATATTCTTGGACACTATTGTTTTCAGTTTGTGCATAATTCAGAACACCAACATTCGATGACATCCCCTGGAGAAAACCATGGCCCTGATCGATATTTGAAAACCCGAGATTATAATTAGCATCAGCTTTCGGGATCAAATTGTACGCTGATGGTAGTGGATTTGAGCTTTGAGGAGTTTGATTAATCGTAGCCAAGTAGGAGTCCTTTGTTGCCTGCAACTTCTTCTTCAGTTTCGTGTTCCAGTGATTCTTCACATCATTGTCTGTTCTTCCAGGTAGTTTTGAAGCTATAACAGACCATCTGCAGTTTTTCAAAAATTTTGTTAATAAATGTATATCATAGTACGTAACTACTGTTACTCTGTCCACTTAAGGAAATTGGCACCAACAAAACATATATATTATGTGTAATATACCTGCTTCCAAGTTTACTATAGAGACTATATATAATGGTGTCTTCTTCAGGAGTGAAAGAGCCATGCTTAATGTCTGGTCTTAGATAATTAAGCCATCTCAGGCGGCAGCTCTTGCCGCAACGCTTAAGGCCTGTTAAATTTTGTCAAAAGATCATTATGTATCGAGACAAAGTTATAGAACAAGTAGACAAAAACAAGAAAAACGTTACTCCTATGTATGTGATATAACTCTGAACTTAAACTTGTAGACATGGCCAACAGATGATTAGTAATAAAAATCTGAGGTGGGAAACTGAAAATTGGCTGTACACGTACATGTCATCAACTTATCATATCAATTCAGAAAATTAGGTGCTTTAATTTTCAATTTTTCATACCAGATACAAGGGAGAACATGTTATGCAACACAATTACTCAAAGGAACTATATTTATTTATTTTCATCACTTCTGTGTGTGTGAGACTTAAGGTACAATAAATCAATCAATTTAAATTTCGACAATATGAGAGTGTGTGTGTTTGTGAGAGAGAGGGGGGGGGGGGG
>PHNY01300108.1:5186-20784 GCA_003724115.2 Anethum foeniculum
AACTTGCAAGTTACAACATAATAACAACAAAGGTTATCAAATCTAACTCGAGGGTAATAGGATTATGAAATTAGCAAACAATACAATTTTAAGAAAGCCCATGTACCTTCAGTGTATGTCCTTGATTTGCACGTATAAAAAGCTCTCCATTTTCTTCCACTAGGCTAAATCGCTGCTTCTTATCAGCTATAACTGCCTAAAAAACAAGTAAAGAGTAGATCAGGCCTTTGATGATAATATTTATGAGAATGCCAGATCAAAGAAGTATGATATGGGATATAGAGAATGAGGGTGTGCAAACAATATTAATGATCCCACCAAGAAAGTAAGAAAAGCTGCTCCAGACTACTAGACTCCAACAACATTACACATGACAAGACTATAACCGTATAAGTAGCTATAGAGTTTTCTCACTTGTAGTCTTGTTATATTTAAGTAGTAGAGTTAAGTATTTAAAATAAACCAACCAACAGTATGAAGTAATACTGAAAGAAAAGGAGACATAATTAAATACTAAATACCAAAGGACGTGCAAATAACTAACATCATGATGTCTATGAGAATAAGATGAGGATTACAAAACCTTGAGTATCAATAATAACGACAGTTGGCTAGTAAAATTAAGAATGCGTTATAACATAAGAAAGTTCGCATTCACACCTCCCTCACATCAGCGATAGTATGTGAATTTAATGGAATATCGGCCACTGTCTGCAGATTCAGCTTTAACAAATCCTGAACTTTGACATACCCATCACTCCTTATTTCCAGGTTAAGTTTAGAAGCCATATGCCGCAAAATCCATGTCCTGCAATTATCAGAAATGCAGATACAGAGGACTTGGATTTTCGAAAATCAAACAATTCGATACAAGGGGGAGGCCGGGAGGGGAATATCCAACTAAAACCCACACCCGCCCGTTACGCCAGTTCATGTTGAATATTTTTGC
Organism: Anethum foeniculum; assembly: GCA_003724115.2. Taxonomy (NCBI): domain Eukaryota; kingdom Viridiplantae; phylum Streptophyta; class Magnoliopsida; order Apiales; family Apiaceae; genus Anethum; species Anethum foeniculum. The sequence continues at coordinate 6,136 of PHNY01300108.1, forward strand.
TTCCAAAACTATTACCATAACAGCAAGTAATGAATAACAGTATTGAAGAAACTATTTTTAATACTCTTAGCTTGGAGCGAAAAAAATAGTAGTAGCACTGTTCATGTTTACTTCTTTCCATCAAGTTCTTTTTTTTAATCTTGTGCTTGTTTATTTAAGATTTAAATTATCTAACAGAAAATCTATTTGCTTGTCAAATTTGTCCACCTGCACCCAACAACAGATGGGATCACTAAAATCAAGATCCTCACAAAAACAGAATCCAAACTTACATATTCGGAAACAAATATATAATTCAAATACTTCTAACAGAAAATGAAAAAAAAAATAGAGAAGTTAAAGACACATACATAAGCCTTCCAAGAGAATCAATCTTATCTGGAGTAAAAGCACCACCTCCACTATATCCCCTGCTACCACCACCACGTCCCCTGCTACTACCTCTCATATAGGAACTCCTTCCCCTATTACCACCTCCACTGCAATTCAGACATTATATATTATGTAGTTTATAGATTAGGATTGAAACTTTCAGAGTAGTATTAAATATTACAGCAAAAACCTGTAACATTTAATTGCAAAAGACGATAAATTGCTTGGAAAATTATTATACAACTGTCTCTATTAACATAAATTAAATCAACCTAAACATAACCAATTTGATTTACCAGAGATTGAGAATGTAAGAAAACAAAAATAAGACCTTTCATAGTAGTATCAAAGTTTCAACAGCAACATAATATCATAAAAGGCAATGGAAGAATATAAATACACCTGCCCTAATCAACCTAAATGAAAACAGCCTAAAGTCAACAAATGATTTTCAATAGCTGGAGATCAAGAATGAAAGAGACTAGAAAGATTGAAACTATGACTTTCATAGTATTACATTCTAGTAAGTAATATAATAGCAAATTTAACATAATCAAGGATTACAAAAATTTTAAAGGGATTTGATGAAATATATGTTTAAACACAGAGAGAGAAGGCAGTTCAACAATTTGCATGTTTTTTTAGTTATGTGAGGACGATACACAAATAGATTATATGTTCGGAACGTAGAGGCACTAATAGGGTCTCAGGCTCTCAGCTCTTTTACAACCCTATAACTTGAATCGAATGCACATGTAAGTTAAAACTAACTTACTGGTCATGTTTGCCAAATGACAACTTATAAAAGGTCAACCATTTTTTCAACAAGATATCTGATAGACAAGACGCTCATTTTAAAACCCTCATTCCAATTACAGTGTACTGTACAAGTGTGGTATATATCCGGACTAAGAATTTCATACTTAGACAAACATATATACAAATTGTAGGTCAAATCATATGCATTAGACACCAATTAAACAGTAACTAATTCCGCGAGAACCAACTGAAACATTTTCTTTTGCTGATTGAACAAGCATAACATCACGTAAAGGGGGCGACGGCAATATCAGTAGAGAGAGCCTGTGATGAACTGGTGTAGATTACAACAACACATACATACATATATTAATTACAAATAAACAAAACAACAGCTACCCACATCATGACATCAACATAAATCATAAAACCCATAAATTACCAATCTTTTTCAATTCCAAAAGACCAATATTGAAGAAAGAACTATAAAGATTAAAACTGTAGGACTGAAAAAATAACCCTCGTCTTGGAACACATACAATTTCCAAGAAAACACAACAAAAGTTCTAGAAACTTAAAAACTACAGCTACCCACATCACCATAAATTAAAACAACCTTAAAAATCCAATCTTTTCAATAACTAAATATCAACAAAGCAACAAAAAGAATAAAAATTGAAACTTTAAGACTAAAAAAAAAACAACCCTTGTCTTGCAACACATACAATTGCCAAGAAAACACAACAAAAGTTCTTGAAAATTAAAAACTACAGCTACCCACCTCACCATAACTTAAAACAACCTTAAAAATCCAATCTTTACAATAACCAAATATCAAGAAAGCAAGAAAAAGCATAAAGATTGAAACTTTAAGATAAAAAAACACTAACCTTGTTGTGTTAGAACAGGAAGAGGAAGCTTGTGTTCTATTGTTATTGTTGTTGTCCATGGGAAAATTTAGGGTTTGGAGAAATTTGGACAAAGAAAAAGAGGAACGCAAGTACAAACTCCTGGTAGTGTAACAAGGTAGAGAAAATACAGCAGTATGCCACATCTGAATTTATTTATTTATTTATTTTGGGAAAAAAACAGTACAAATATTCAAGCCCAGTTGTGTATGATTTATGAACTATGAAGTGGTTCTGTTGTGTTGGTTTATATCAGTTGTGTGTGTGAACCGGGAGACCAAACAGGTCGGTTTATTATTTTATTTGTACTCCCTCCGTCCGTCCCAGTGAGTTATATACGTTTGGGCACGGAGGTTAAGAAAAAGTGTAATTTAAGGAGAAAAAGTAAGAAAAGTGGGTAAAGTGGTGGGATCGATTAATATTTTATATATAAAGTGGGTGTAGTGGAGAAAAGTAGCGGATGTAGTTGGATTTTTATATCATAAAATTTTACCACTTTTAGTAACTTTTGAAATATATAGAAATGAATGATACTTCCAAAAAAGGAAAGTGTATAGAATTGAATGGGACGGAGGGAATATTTCTTTTGTGTACGGATAAATTCGTTAATTAAATAATTTTAGTTTAAGGAGTCGTGCTAAATGAATAATTTTGTTACGAGTATTACTAAATTATATAAATTCAAGTTGATATGAAAATAAATTCAAATATATAATCTCATTAAAATAGCCAAGGCACTTTTTTTAGTTGTAAAAAAACAATATTAAGACCGAGCGGTTCGTAATTTTTTATATAATAATGGTAAATATGTACCGTTTTCACTGACTTTCTATAATAAAGTAGATTTTTGATGTGCATATGGAAGTCCATCTTTATACATATCGCATCTTGCTGTACGTTTCTTTGTAAATAGAATAACATCTATGCTATTATATTAAATACTAAACATTAAAAATTTTGTTGGTAATCTGTTCATTCTATAATATGATAACTCGATCCGGAGTAGCTAAATATTTTAATTCATATTAATAGAAACGTTAGATATAATCTTAAAAAAATAACATATGCATTGAGTTCTCAACCTGATAATGCTTCATAGGTTTAGACCAATTCAACTTTTCAGCAAAATGCATTTTAACAATAAACATACAAGTAGGCTGTAGGCAGAACATTCAAAACTCCAGATATGTTTATAACACAGCCTTGGAACAACTCAGAGTCTTGGATGAAAATTTAGTATTCTAAAATGCTTAAATGTCAAGTCTCACATGGAATTTTTGAAACCATGACCATGAGTTCCAAAACCCAACTTCCAAACCAAATTATCCTTCTTAGGCCACAAGCCTCATGGCAGTGTTGATCAACTGCAAGGAGACATGAATCCAAGTGAGAAAGCAACAGATACAGGCTCAGGTAGATAATTGAGCAGATAACTTGTACCATTATTCCATTAACTATCTTAATTTAGAGTATATCAGATAGTAATACAATACACTGGATCAGATAATAGAGGGAGGATAATAGCAGAGGGGATTAAGCTACATGAAACAAAAGATACTTTGATTTCATTATGTTTCGCCAGTAGCACATTTTTCTGTGTATTTGTTCTTATATGTGCAGAAACTAGTTTCAAAGAATACAAAATATTCTAGTAAGAAGCTTCTGCCGACTACAGAGCAAGACACAACTAGGCGAATTTGCGAAAAGAGGAAAAAAAAGAGTTAACATGTAGTTATCTTCTAAAAACAAACCATGAAAGCAGGAAAGGGAATTTCTTGACTCTTTTCTCCACAGTAACAAACAGATCTCGTCTAAGATTAAGTATACATGGAAAATATTACATCATGAAGGAAACCAACATGCAAGTGTTGAAGTTTTCCAAGAAAATCTAATTGAAACAAGGGTATAAAACATTATTTCTGAAACCATGGAAAGAAAACAAAAGAACATAGTTATAGAATTATGATTTACTTGCATAAAAAATATGGTTTTGCCAACCTGCTGTTCAATTTAGCCTATTTCAATTTGCTAAAAAGATTGTGGCAAACAGGCAAAGACAGATTTTATGACCACGTTTTCTTTGGGAAAATTTTAGGGCAGAACATCGAAACACTACATAATCAATACCTGCAACATGGAGTCAACCTAAACTTGGAGTCTTTGTCCTTTCTCTTCCTTACCAAATGCTTCCTGATGGCAACCGATTTCTTGATGTGGTAAAGGTCCTCAAGAATTTCAGGAGCAAGCCCTAGGCATTCGAAAGAAACAAAGAAAGTTGTAAGTCTGAATAATTAAAGATAAACCAGCATTTAACATAAAGAAATAGAAGAACCATGTCCCAAAAGTATATGCAAAATCTTGCTGCCAGTTACACTCTTCACGTGTGCAATCCCATCAGAATCATGAAGAATAACACCAATTTGAGATGGTGCAAGACCCTTCATTGCAGCTTGCAAATATTGCCATCAACTTGTAATAATATAACGATAGATTTCAAACCAATGTATTACTGATCATACATACCTAAACTACATGAAGGAATTACAAATTCAACAGCTACAGAAAAATCTACAATTTTGGGTAAAAGAAGCTATCTTTTTGTTACTTAAGAAACATACGCATTTGAACTGTACAGTCCATACATCAAACAAAATCTTGATTACTAAAATAATTTGGTGTGGGAGTATCTTCTTTGACCTAAACAGAGTATGTTTGATAATCTGCGGAGATCGGCTATCCCAAATGTTTCGAAGGGCTATACCTGTTCGAATCTACTCATACGCACTTGAGCTACATTGCATACACCAAGTAGAATCTACAGTTCTACACTATACAGAATTATGTAATAGCCTTCTTTGCAAACATTCATCTAATGTCATTAACCTCAAATTATATAGACAATAGACTTTAAACCAACATATTACTAATCATATACAATGACTCAAAAAAATTATCAATTCATCAGCAGTACTAACAAAACTTGATGTTTGGGCAAAAATTATCGCCTGCTTCAAAAACACACACATGTGAATAGTACATTTCATACATCAACACTAAAGCAGTAAAGCTTGACTGCGAACTAGAATAATTTACCGTGGGAATATCTTTCGTGACCCAAGTAGAGTTATATCAGATAGCCTATGGAAATTTAAAAAAAAAAAAAACTAAACAAAATCAGCTGTTCCAAATGTTTCAGAAGTCCATACCTATATGACACCTTTTTAATCTACTCTTACGCAGTAAAGCTACACTGCTGACATTACAGCCAAGCGGAATGTACACTATACAGATTTATACAAATATTTCATGTCTTATAATTTAACAATCACAGGTTAAATTCCAAACTCTATTTTAAAAATATAATAATAGAATCTAAAACATTTCACTCAAAGCTATGGATACAGAAACATCTATAACAGCATATAGAACAAATCTAAGCAAAATACACTAAATCTAATATGTAAACTAATAGAATTATATATGCATACGTCCTGGGAGGGAAATGCTGAAGCTGAGACGCCCTTACTGTTTACATATCATGACATGTCACTTAATTAAGCGACAGATATAAAATTTATGTATGTATAAATATATTATATATGTACGGGGAGGGGGACTGTGTACCCTCGACTATGCATAGGACCCATGCCCGGGAAAGGTGTACTTATTCCCTTATAGTTCTTGTTAAGTTTAAGACGTAACTTAATAAAGCAACCAATACTAGTACTTGGTAAAATGAGATCTTTATTTGTGAATACCTATTTAGAGAACATAATCATGCTTTACCTGCATTGAGAAAGTAAGATGGTTTTGCTTAAAAGATTGTAACAAAGACAGATCTTATGACCACATTTTCTCTGTGAAAATTTGAGGGCAGAACATCGAAGCACTATATAATCATTACCTGCTCGGCTGCTCTCCGATCATCTCGACCTCAGGTTATTCAAGCTTGCGGACAGTGCTGAATGAATTCTGATGAAAAGATTAAACAAAAAATAGAAGGATCGCACTTGGATTAACAATGTGTATTTGCAGGCAATTCCAAATTACATCAGTATTTACAACATGATATCTCTGAGTTAATATGTTATCATTTGTCTAACGAGGAATATATCTCTTGTACTTGAGGATGTGATCTGTCCCCCACAAAGAACTCATGAACAGCTCCCTCGAGTTCAATCCAGCTACAACCTGGAACTTTTTCCAGTTCTCTTTCTTTCATTCTTGTCCTAACATTTCTGACACAATCCCACATACTGAAACTAGCATACATATTGGATAGAAGAACGTATGAACCTGAATTATGAGGATCCCTTTGAATCAGATACTTGGCCACCTGCTCTCCAATATTTAAATTTTCATAACTTTTACAAGCACTAAGCAGAGTTCTCCAAACCACATCATTTGGCTCTATTGGCATTTCCTGTATAAACCTTGCAGCTTCTTCTATGTGCCCTGCTCGGCCAAGTATGTCAACCATGCATCCATAATGTTGTAGTTTAGGTTCTAACTTGTAAATTCTTCTCATTATCTCAAAACATATCATGCCTTCTTTTACCATGCCAGCATGGCCACAAGCATTTAGCACTCCAATGAATGTAATGTCATCTGGTTGTACACAGAGCCTCTCCATTTCAATGAACAAACCAAATGCTACTTCGCCCAATCCATGGATTGCCAACCCACCAATCACAGCATCCCAATGATCAACACTTCTCTCTTTTATATTATCAAAGACATGCATAGCGATCTCTATGCTGCCAGATTTTGCATACATGTTGATAAGGGCTACACCAAGTTTTCCCTCAACAATAAAACCATTTTTCTCCAGGTACTGATGCACTGCAATTCCTTTGTTAATGTTTCCAAATTGCGCAATTGCTGAAAGAGCAATCACCAAGGTTGTACGATCAGGACAAAACTTTCTTTCGCGTAACATATCGTGAAACAACTCCAAAGCTTCCTTGAAATACCCATTCTGAACATACCCAGCCACCATGACATTATACGAAACTACATCCCTCTCACCCATATCATCAAACAAACCCCTAGCAACATCAACACAACCTAATCTTCCATACCCATCTATCATATTAGCCCAACTTACATCCCTTTTCGGCATTTTCCAAAATAAATCATAACCAACTTCCATCTACCCACATTTCGCACAACAATCAAGCATCAAATTCCGCGAAATCAAGTCCCTTAGAGGCATCTCCTTAAACAACTCCCAAGCACTCTCAAACCTATCCACATACCCACAAATCATACAATTCCAAGTAACCAAATTCCTCAATTCACCCGGAATCAAATCAAACACCTCCCTCCCTAACCCTACCTTCCCATTCTTAACATACCCATCAATCATCGAATTAAACGAAACAGAATCCCTAACACTCATCTTATCAAAAACTTGCCTACCAAACTCAACAAGCCCACATTTACAATACATGCAAATCAAACAATTCTTCACCACCAACTCTCCCTTAAACCCAGACTTCCTCAACACCCCGTGAACCATCACCCCTTCATCCCCAACCCCCATCCTACAACAAGCCTTCAAAACCAAAGAAATCGAAAACTTATCGAAAAAAACACCCTTCTCAAGCATCAAACAAAACAAAACAACAGCTTGCATTGGCTCATCACCATGAGAAAAACACTTCAAAACTAAATTCCACACAAAAGGGTCACCACTAGTTCTAAAATTCAAGACATAACGAGCAAAGTGAATGAGTGGAGTGTGATGTGAAGAAGTGAAACTTAAAATGAGCTTTCTAGTAAAACAAGAATGTTTTATAAGACCTGTCGTTATAAGTCTTTCATGGAGTTGGTCTATGTCTGCTTGTGTTCTGCAACAAGGGAAGAGTGTAGTTGTGGAGTGTATTGAGTTCCATGGTTGTTTCAAATTTGCACAGAGAATCATAAAATTTGCAAAGATTCTATCACAAGTTAGTTGAAGCTAGCAACTAAAGATTCCTGTAAGAGAAGATAAAGCTGGGTCCAGACCACATATAGGATAAAGGGAAACGATACCAAAACAATGCTGAGTTGTCAATATATGATTATATATTGGCTATTTTTTCATAAATGATACGACCCATCATGCACAATCTGTAAAGAAAGGGATTGTAATCTATAAAACATCTTGATAAAACAATACAATGGCTTGACTATAAAACAACTGTGGCCTGCGCGAAGTAAGTTATCTATGAGAAATATTACATTTGTATACACTCTAAAAGGACATGCTGCCAATAATAATTTACAATTCTTCAAAATACAAGATCTTCCGCATGCAACATCTTACAAACAAGGTAGAGAAACACTATAAAAATCAATCAGGGGCGTGTTAAGTGTATGCTACCACCCAAACTTTGCTGTGAATACACTTGCACTTGAACTGCTTCATCCATCTCGATGATTCACTTGTTTGCGAGATGTTATCTAGGTTTGAATGGATTAGAACGAGAAAAAAATAAAATTTCTTTAATCGCCTGACACTTGGTGGTCGCAGAGCTACCATTACAACTTCCAAGGAAGGATGGCCATTAACAATCTCTAAAACTCTTGGCCATCTAATTCAGGTTTTGACGGATATTCAAGACCCTGAAGGGCAGGCATCCTTCTTATATCTTCTTCCGAGTAAGTTGGGATGAACCAGTATTGCTTGTCCATTCCAAACACCTGAAGAACAATCGTCGAAAGTTATACTCATAAGTATCCAACACAACCATTACACGGATAACTTGACTAGAAAGCTATTAATCAACAAAACTGGAACACCACAAAAATGTATGATTCTCATATTTCTCCCAAAGGTTTCAAGAGGTTCAACATAGTGGCTATGGTCGTTTAAGATTTGAGACTCCTCCGACTAAATCAATAACTTATCGATTCTGCACCTATATTCTAACCCTGCAAGTTCAAACCTAACAGCAGGTCCAACTTACAAGGTCTAGGGAGCATAAAATGTATGCATGACTTAACCTTATTCGTACGAGTAGAGATGATTACCATGAAAAATTAAAACCTTGTACAAGTATCTAGTCAAAAGTTCGATATATAAAAACGAATTTCTATTGTCATCTATGCCCTAGAAAAGAGTAGCAATGACTTCAAACAAAAAAATTGATATTCACACCAGTCATGCACTGTAAATAGGTTAAATCAATGCCATTACGAAAATTGCTGTGAGATAGTAAGAGAAGTTCACCTGTTCAAAATTTTTCTTTCGGCCGAGGTCGAATCGCCATTTTGGAGTGGTCTTCTTCTCGTACGCCTGGAAAAAAGCAAGTCATTCATAGTTAACAACTGAAACATCACTTGCTTATTTTCTAGTTCATTTATTATATAGTCCTTGAGGTGTTGGACACAACTTGAAACAGATACCATCAATATGCATAGGTAATAACTATAGAAATTAACAACTAAAACATCGGTTGCTTATCTTCTAGTTCATTTATTATATAGTCCTTGAGGTATGTTGGACACAACTTGAAACAGATACTATCAATATGCATAGATAATATATTACAGAAATGTGAAAATATGATGGCCATGCTCATCATTTAAGTTTAACAAGATATAGCAAAGAAGCAACTTATACCTCAATAGTTGTAGTATTACCAGCCACCAATGATATGTGCATTATCAGGAATCCAAAAACACTCAACGCAAAAGCTAGATTTAGTACTGCATGCAATAACAAAATCATGTTAATTTATGTGAAAGAAAAGAGGGGCACTGACAAAAGAAAATTAGACAATGCTATGGCAATGTAAGTCATCCAACACAGGTAGTGATAGTAAATCTTACCAAATGCAAGGAAAGTGGTCGCAAGACTGCTTGGTGATCCAGGTATCTCTTCGTCACTAAAGAACATTATAAAATGTGGTAGCAACGATAAGGTCACAAGAGTGGTCTCAAGAAATGTGTAGAACTGTATAACATACAAAAGAAATTCATTAGCTTCACTATTTGACAAATTGGTGAACAGGGGTTTTGTAAAAGTCTAGGGTCATAGTGACATGCAACCGAAAGAAATGAAGCTAAATCTTGATGAATATGCAGGCATCACTCAAGTCCAGAGCATACAATGTCGGAAAATATGAAACATATACTCCGTAACTTGGGAACATAAAGTGAATAATCCGCCTCTCCATTACTTAAATCAATCTGTCCCGCTGCCCGCCCGCATGCTTTAGCTAGAATCTCATGTAGAAATTTTAACAAAATGCAGTTTCTATCAGAATACCATAAATTGCAGCGCAGAAAAATCGCCCCATATGCTTTTAGGTACACAAATGCGGATGACATATCCATATAATCAATGTTTGCTAGCTAGGCTTGTATATGTTTACCATGGTAGTAAATACATAGGTACAAAGTATACATTCGAATGGACCATGTACTTTGGGACTCAATATTCCATATTTTTACCCCTTGCATTTAGTCATTTGAAAATTGACCCCATCATGTTTTTGTGCTATTAGATAGTTTCCGTCATACTGCAAAATAAAACTAGTACAAGAAATATAGGAACACAAATTACAAACACAACTTGCACACCAGGTGAAATCAAGATCTCAGCAAGCAAGCCCAAATAATACCACGGTACAGGTGAACCACTGCTTTGCTAAGTATTAATAGTCAAGTTTCCTGCAACTGGAGGCTTTCGGCTTACAGGGTTCATCATCCATTCATCCCTAATTATTTCAAATCCATTCAATTTATTTTGTTCAACTATCCCTTTATAAAGTGCACCAGAAACGAGAGCGATAAGGATAGCTTTACTTAAGTAAATCATCTAATTCTTCTTCAATAGGCAACACTAATATAATGGCGAATGTGATAATCTGCAACTGACTATGAAAATGGAATGTATGGGGTAGATAGAAACTACACAACAAGTTCCAAGTTAACCTTCATATGAATCTATATATTTCAAGAGTCGATGCGGACATCAGTACATGCAATGCCAATACCTATAAAACAACCTTAAAGAGTAAATACATATCTGATACAAAAGTATAAAGAGTATACCAGGAAAAGAAGGAAATACTTGTAGTTCAATGCCCCAACACAATTTACAACCCAAACACAATGGTGGTCCATTTTCAGTATACATCTCCCACCTGTTTTAAGAAAAAAACCAGCTTTCTTCAATCACAAGGGAGGGTAACACTAACATAGCTTTCTAAACTATGAAACTAGAAAAAGGAAATGCGCTTACAAACGGAACAATGATGGCAGCGGGGTGGTTTTAGCTGGTTGCACTTCCGGCAGTATCGAACACCCAAGTTTGTCGGTTCACCTGCCAACTGACTGAATTCAGAACCAGCCAATAAGTCGACCTCACCATTCTCCTCGTCCACAACTGGCTTCCAATTCAGAGGCACACCACCCGGGTCCGTAAAAACAACAGAGAAATAACTCCATAGTAGCATCACCAACTGAAAAACAACGATCTTAATAAATCTTGCTATATGTTCATCAACTCCTAAGATCAATATATAGCATCAAATAGTTACGATGCTATAAAACTAACACTAACCATAAGTACATATATAGGTGTTCATCTAAATACAAACTTATTCAGTCTACAAACTGACTGAAACTCATGATTTGCTAAGACCGATAATTTGCAGCTGGTTTGTAGCGGGACATAGCCATAAATACATATCTATCAAACCCGGTTTTTTGATCAACGTAATTTACCATGCAATAGTGTCAGAAAATACGGAATACTAACAACAAAAGTTAGCTAAGCAACTACCCTAGCCAAAGAAAACAGCACCAAAGCATCCAATAAAATTAAATGATTAAAGTCATTGTAAGCTAAAATTAAGCTTAGTATACCTGAAATTACCAAATTCTAGGGTACCACTCAATCAAAATTTAGCACAATCATACAAAAAATTTACAAATAAGTAATTCATTGAACATCAAGAATACGAAAACTACCCATAAATTCACAATACTATTTCAACAAAAAATCTAAAAAAGATTGAAACTTTACGAAACTCACCAGACCATGAAACAGAAGCAAAACAACAAGTGCAACAAGAGAATCAAGACCACCATTGATCAAAGCTGGGAAATAATTACACAAAACAACAGCATAATAAGAAACACCCACAACTCCAAGAACCAACAAGATCATAATTGAGCCAAGACCCCTTAAAGCTGTACAAAATTTAAACACATTCCAAGCCATTACAGCTCCAGATCTGTGCATAATCTGCTACAAGATTGACCCAAGAACATAAAGTTTTGATCTTTTTCACAAAACAAAAATACCCTTTTTGTTTTGGATTAAATTGTTCAAGATTGATCAAGAAAATGGGTGTTTTTTTGTGGGTTTATGGGATTGTTGTTGAAGAATTTAAAAACTTAAGACTTGTTACAATAGTGAAAGTATATGACTTTTTTATGAAAGATTGTATGTATAGATAGAGATCAGATTTAAGATTAATGATAAACTTGTTGGTGTTAAAAAATTAGTTGATGGGTTTGGTTTGTTTTGGTCTTTGTTTGAAAATCTTGTAACAACTATATGATGTACTGTACTTGTTTTATTGTTTGGTCAAGGAAGTTTCTTTCTGGCTTTGATTTTTTGTTGATACGAAGGTCCCGTTTGTCGAATCTTATAATTAACTTATTTTCTAGAAAAAGTATGTGACTTAATTTTTATAAGTAAAATAAAATTTGATTTTCAATTTTTATAATAAATATTTATATTTAAAAATATTAAATTTTAAAAAAAATAAGTTACTTATAAGTAATAAGTTGTTTCGCCAAACAGGCCAGAAATCTTAAAGGTAACATCTAACAACCCGATTTTTGGGTAAATTTTGATTAATTTCAGATTAATTTATAAAATATTTTGAAAGATTGAATTTTTTTCGCTTATTCAAAAATTATCTAATTGCTTTCGAAATAGGAAATTCTTTTAGCTGGGTTGCATCCATGACTCTGCTCCATGCAATAATTTTTTGAGGTTTTTAAAAATATAATTTTTAATTTTTAAAAATATATTTTTTTAAAAATATATTTATAAAATATGATTTTTTTTTTAGTTTTTTGTAAAATACAATTTTACAATTCGATACAATCTCGAATTCAATTAAAAGTAATCTCGGAATATGAAGAAAATCAAGTTCAGATATTTTTCAAAAAACATAAAAAAAAAATTCATGTCTAATTATTTTTTGTTATAAATCGTATTGTTGTAAATTTTTCAAAAAATAATAAAATCGTAAAATTTTTTTAAATAATATTTTTGATAATTACTCTAATTTTTTTGGTGGTATTTTGACTGTAATTTTTTCATTTATCTCGTGAAAAATATTTTATTAATCAATTTTATATGTTGAACCACCTACTAAAATTATTTTTTTAAATCACTTTAAAAAATTGTCACCTTTTGTAAAACTATATTTATACATCTATTATTTATTTTATATATAATAGAGCAACTACGGGGTTCATTAAGACATTTTATTTTTGTAAAAGTACTAAATTGCCCCTCATAATTATATATGTTAATGACTTTTCATTTAACATACATATATTAATTACATCAAATTTAATATACATGTATTAATTATTTACCTCATTATTACGCGCATTTATTATTATTTCATCATTTGATATTAACAATTTATAATTATATATAAATTATATTTATCTTTATACAATTTTAACACCAAATGGGATAATAAGATGAAATTTAAAATTTATCATTTTGAGCGGATATATTATACAAAATGACTATTTTTAAGAAAGAAATTAGTGTATGTAGACTTAACACGAAAATCACAAATTATTTGATATTCGAATGGTACGAGAAATTATTAAAGAAAGCATAATTGTCCTCGTTCTACTAAGACTATATATAAACAAAGATCAATTTAAATTTTTAAAAATATATGAGATATAATGCTAAAAATTCTAAATGTACTTAAATATAATAAATATTGAACTTTCATGTATATAAGAAAAACAGTTGAACAAACTTGAGGGTCATTAATCTCGTGACACATAGTTCCCAAGATCATTAATCTCAACCCATATACTTCCGTTAAGATCAATAATTATGCAACTTATTTATCACATTTTTAGCATGAAAACACATCTTATATTTTAAAAATATTAGCAATTTATTCGCATTTTGAACATGCTCGTGCTTTGCAAGGGCTAAAAAGCAAAAATGATGATTATGCCCTTCAAGCTGTAAATTTAAATTTTAACCCATATCCTATTTATTTCATATTTAATATTCATTAATAGTTAATCTTCATTAAAACATACTAATTATTTTCTAATAAATATTTATATATACACACACACACACACACATATATATATATATATATATATCTCTCAATATATAGGTTCCTGATCTAATAGAAACAAACTTATAATAAAAACTAGAAACCAGCTTAATCAATTAATTAGCTCAAACCCAACTAACAGCCCAACCCAACCAATATAAACACATGAAGCAAATGTCGTATCTATCACCTTCTCCATCTTCGATTACAACCAATCAACCATCTCTGATCTACCAACGCAACTATCTCCCATCTAACCTTTAATCACTGTT
>PHNY01300111.1:5164-29532 GCA_003724115.2 Anethum foeniculum
GAATTGAATAGGTTCTTGGGGTTGTTATTTTGCGAGAGGAGGCTGTGGTAAAATAAAAATGGAAGATAGTTGTTGCCATTTTTAGTTCCTAGGTATTGTTGGAGTCATTTGATTTTTGACAGTTCTTGATATTAATCTATCAACTACAGGCAAAGAAGGACTGGTGTTTTGTTGTTATTTTCTGTTGTTTAGATACATGGAAATGGAATTTTCTTGTATTATGTTGTTAGGGGAGTTATGGTTGAATCAGTAAAGGTAGGTCCTGGAGTTGGTCTTTTCTTCGCTTTTGTAGCATGTCTCTGTTTGGAAAAGTTTCTAGATAAACCTAACCTTGTCGGGGCCTCGATAATATCCATTCAAAGAATATTTATGCTGCATTATAACTTCTACACCTAATAAAAGTTAATTTGTATTGCCTCATTGCCTCAAGATGCAACTTCAGTCAAAGTGAATATAGATTTTGAGGAAATTCATATCATTGAGGCTCTAAAGAATTTGGAGTGGTTAAAGTATCTAGCTGAGCTGATCTAGATTGTGGTGAGGATTCCAGATCAAAAAATTTCTTGGGCACTGGCGCACTGCAGATGCGACGTTGTTGTGTTTTTGATGTATTTATTACTATATTATCATAATTAGTAATAGTAATATCAATAATAGATGTAAATAAATTAAACTAATAAACTTTAGATATCACATTTATTTGTTGATGTTGTTGATTCACATATAGAGGTACTATTGTTTACTATGTTAGGTACCAAGTCGAATCCTGCTTAGTTAGCTACGGGTATATTTGATATTTATAAATATAATAGTGATATGAAACTATCTTTTATGTGATACCAATCTCTTGAGAAAACTATTCAGGTTTCGTTTTCAAATATTTGTTAGGAATTTCTTGTCTGCAGTTGTTTCCATGTGCAATTTGGCGTCTACAATTCAATTTGTGTAATATTTTTAATGATGTAATGTTAAAATATCTCAACTCTCATTTCCTAGATATTAGTTACCTCTTCTGAATGGTTGTTTGATTGCAGGAACCTTGTTTATTATCACATATAAGGATCTACAATAAGTCTGTTTTGGAATGGGAAATCTCGGTTGGCTTGCGTTACAAGGTTGGAACTCTATCACAATCTTACTGTTCGAACTTCGCAATTTTGATGATCAGATTGTACAGTAAAGTACTGCAACAAGTATTATTGTTCACAATTCTAACTTCTACATTTACATTTACTTTGTATTTCTAGGATGCACATCATCTACTGATTGTATGAATGATTAAACTGATTGTAAGGGTGCAACACTTAAGTGATTTGTCTCTCTTGAACAAAAAAGGATCCTAACTGGTAACAAATTTGAGTAAAGATGGGCAATATAAGTCGTTCTCTCTTAAAAGAAATTGTTAGCTTTAGCACATAAGAAAGTAGGAACGACCGGATAAGTGACATGTAATCTTCCATGGATATTTTTTTATGGATATTGGAACCTAACTGCCTACTCATCAAATCCGTTTAATACACACACACACATATGAATATGTTTATCAATTTATTTGATTGACTTATTGGTATTGTTAATGCTACTTGTATTATTTAACGCAGAGCAGGACATTGTTACAAACAATTTTGTGATCAATCTCTTCAAATAAATTATAACCAAATTATGTATGACTAGTAGTAATAGGTATATATTTCTCTTATATTCTGGACCGGTATTTGATTTTTTTAGGTGATATATTTTTTAATTAACTGATATTGAATAACTTAGTGTGAAAGAAGTGGCTGAGCGGGCTTCGTTAACTTTTAGCCTTGCAAGCTTGAAATACCAAAAGATTACTATTAATATGTATATAGAATTAAGTTGTTGTGTAGCATTGATAGTTGCGCACATGTTTGATAGTTGAATGTTACATCATTTGGACTAGCAGTTCTCCTTGTTTTTTTATTGACTTAACTGTCTTCAATAGCCAGAGTCATTTGTTAAAGTCCGACCACGTTGCGAAGCGCCGCGTCGTGACATGATGTATCCAATGAACTACACTCCATGTCGCTATGTGAGGATATCTTGTCTCAGAGGAAATCCTATAGCTATATTCTTCATTCAGGTTAGCTCTTATTGTCTTTCTGCATCGTTTGTATATATGGAGACACCATATTTGTTTGGTAAGATCTGATAGTACAGTATGTGCAATGTATGTAATTACTAGAGAAGAGTGCAATACTAGTCTTTTTCTAGTTCATTTAAACTTATTTACTCAGTGCCAACATTTACAGACAAGAACGTTAGTAATGACTAGTCCACTATATCAACAAGATGACCAAATTTGGGAAAGTTCACTAGGAGAGCCATAACTGTTCTCTTCATTCCTTTCAGTAGATAGTCAGATACTTGTTAGTACTAGTTAAGCAACAAAGAGAACTTGAATTGCAAGTACAGGAAATGAAGAGGATTTTTTTGGGGCTGGGAAATTGGGATCCTTAACAGGAAAAGCTTGTGCCTCTTTTCTTTCATCCTCAACGGACTCGTTTCAAAGAGGTTCCAGTTATGAAGGCTTAAAAACCAGTGTATAGACCAGATAATCATGGATTGTTGCATTTCAGTTTTTGGCCAATAAATTTTTAACTATTACTTAATGTTTCATCCCACTACTTGCAGTTGATTGGCGTCTCGGTTACTGGTCTTGAACCCGAGTTTCAGCCAGTTGCTACATACTTGTTACCTAATATAATATCGCACAAACAAGATGCTCATGATATGCATCTACAGGTGAGATATAACAATTTTCTGTACACAGACATATATAATATAATTTCTGTATATGTTGTACTCTGACATAAGTGCCTATACATTTACCTTTTGACACCTTTGACATTGTAGTTACTACAAGACATGGCAAATCGTTTGACAATGTTCCTTCCACAACTTGAGGTTAAGTCCTATAACTCCAAGTGATATTAAAGAGTTTCCTTAGGCATCATCTTCTGCTTTCATTTGGTCTTCTATTCATCCGTTTTATTGTTGTCATTTATAATTTATTTAATGAATTTCAGGCTGAGTTTAACAGCTTTTCAGATGCTCCAGAGCCTAACATACGTTTTCTTGCTATGCTTGCTGGTCCCTTTTATCCGATTCTTTACATTGTAAATGAGAGGTATGTAAAGAGTTTATTATTCATATACATTTCTGCAATGAACTCAATATATTAACTGTTTAAAATTTGAGGGCCAGTCTATATAATAGAATAACCCATAAATTTTAGACAATACATTCATGAAAGTGTGAGCTGGTCTTGATCAGGATGTGTCTTTTATAGTCAAACGTGGCTGTCCAGCAGCTTATTATCAAATGCAAAAGAAAAACACATAGTTTTTTACTTTCCCGCATATTGATGTCTTGGAGAACTTCCACATTTTAAGTCCTCACTCGTAAGGCATTTGTCCAAATTTGTATTCCTCCCATCTTCACGGTAAAACACCAGAAGTGAAACTTTTATCTTATACAACTACCCAATACAAAGTACATATAATTTAATTAACCATTTAACCTCTTTAAACTCTTTAAGAAACTTTAAGGACCACATTAAAAAGTTTTTACAGAGGATAAACATTCATAGAAAGCTTATAACGCAGAAGCTTAAGTCCCTTTTTGGTTTTGTTTCATCCATTTTCATTATTATTCTTTACATTGTTTGGCATAATTTCACCGTTTTTAGCTGCAAAATCGTTCAGGTTTTGAGTGGGGCCTTTGTATATGTTTCTTATACTAAAGCTAGCTATTCAGGTTGGCAGCCAGAAACACTGCAGTAGCTATCAGTAGGTTAACATCTTATCTTGCTAGAAGATCCTAGCTGCAGCAAGGTTTAGGTGAGCCAAGTTATAAGATAATGGTCAAAACAGTGATTTGGAACTTACAAGTCCTCCAGTTTTAATTTTTGGAAGTGGCCCGAACTAGCATAGCCCAATAAAATCCTCTTATTTGCTCCATCTATATTTTTCTATGAAGCCGCCATAACTATGATGTAAAATTGTCAATGCATGAGCCTTTTATGCCTGAGATTTAGGTTCAGGTAAGGTGATTGTGAATCACCAGCTATTTTCCCCCTTTGCCATATGATTTCAGGCAGCTATATACAACTGTGGGATTCAGTTTGCCTGTGCGAACTTAGAGTGGTTTGAATGTTTGTAGAATATTGGGATGTAGCAATGGTTCCAATCCTTGCCAGTTATTGTAAAAGGCTACTGGATACAATCCAACAGCATACTAACTTTTTTAGTGCCAACTCAACCTAATGCACTTTACAACGTAATCGGACCCCGCCCATTAATTGTTTTTGAGAATACCCATTCTTTCCTCAAAGTTCTTCGTAAGTTTACTCTAATTTCCGACAGATCATTATTATGTTGGCATAACTTAGCAATATCTGTCAAATTAAATATCCATACCTTCGTGAGTCACAGGCTCAGCTAGATCCTTCGTCTAAGCCATGATTCGGCCTTAAAAACAAGTTTTTACTTGCAGAAGTCTAAATTTTAGAGAGTACGCCACTGTGCAAAAGTCTTAAAACAAATCATTGTTACTATGAACTATTTACAAATATGTTGAGGTCAAGAGACTCATTACAATTAAAAGAAAAGGATAGCGAGGCACCTGGTTTTTACATCTCACTTGTACCTGATGTCATTCCTTCTTTTTATATATATTTATGTTATAGCATTTACATACTGAAATGAAAGAATATTTTTCTGTATATTATTTTGTTTCTACACAATTAAGAAATATTTTGTAATAAAACTATCAAAAATTGCAGAGAGACTGCTAGATTAGCAGGTAGCAGTACTGACTCTGAAGCTGCTAAGAGCAGTCAATCATCCTCAGCTTTACTTGTTTCCTCTAATTTTGAGGTAAATCCTACTCCTTGTCCTGTACTTTCAAAGCATACTTCTTATAATGATTTCGTATTTAGATTGATATTTTAGTTCCTTAGTACCATTAAAAAGAGATTTCAAAGTCTCTTATAGCGTTATGTTTGTTTGTGATCAGACTATTATTTTGGTGATATATTACATAAATACAGCTTCATGAATTCGCATATTAATTAAGCTTTTCCGAGTAATCATACTTTTTCTTCTGAATGATCAGCCAAGGAGATCTCGCACTCCGTCGCCTATAATATTGCCCACATCCAGCTCAATAGTTTTTCGTCCAGATGCAACAGTTTTGTTGCTAAGGAAGGCTTACAAAGATCCTAATCTTGGAACAGTTTGCAGAATGGTACTGTTATTGCCTATATTTGCACTTTGAATACATTATACTAGGCTAAAAAGCGTAATGACAGATGCATGAAACACATTTTTTAACACCCCCCCTCCCCCTCTAAAGACATATTTCAAACTATATGTTATTCTTTACTTTTACTTCTTTTTTTTTTCTCAGGCATCTAGAATACTGCTAAAGTTGGTTGATCCCCGATCAGCTCAGAAAGCATCTATTCCCTGTGATACCACAGCTTCTGTTTCTGATGAGTCTTTAATAGCCGAGCAATCTGACCCTGTTTCTTTAGTTGATTATTCAAGCTTATTCGGTGAAGAATTCCAGATTTTTGGCGATCATTGGGACTCTAGCTATCTTAATTTCTTGGATAATAGGGCCATTGAAGGAGTTTTACATGTTCTTTACGCTTGTGCATCCCAGGTAGGCCACTAAATTAATAACTGTATTCCCCTAGGAACCAAATGATGTTATGATGTCTTGGCTTTTTGTCTTGTCTTGTTCATGATTGTCTTTTTGATCTTATCTATGTTACAGACTCTGTTATGCAGCAAGCTTGCAAATGGCACTTCTGACTTTTGGGCGGCACTGCCACTTGTACAAGCATTACTTCCAGGTTGATTTGCAAGATTTCATTCTCACAAACTTTTTTGAAAGTCAATGGATAAACTAAACTAAACTAAACATACACAGTGCAAGAATAATGGTGGCTCTTGTTTCTGCATACTAGGAGGATTAATTTTTTCAGTGGGGGTAGGGGAGAATTGCCCCCCCCCCCCTGCCTCAAAAGGATACCAATCTGGGGAAAAGAGTAACTAATATAGGTTTTCTTTTTCTCTAAGATAAGCACTTGTGACTTGTGAGAAATACTCACAACCGAAACCCCTCTAACACTTGTACTTTTAGTTTTAGTAAGATTAGCTGTTGCTTCAAGAGAAACAATATCCCTCATGCAGAACTTCAATTTTTACATTTGATTGTTTTTTGAACCTGAAGAAACTGCTCTGTAATTTTCATTCGCTCTTTAATTGTTCAAGTTGCATAACTAGAAGAATTTGACAGTTTCTCTTGTTGTGTTGTAGCACTTCGTCCTGATGTCAGTAGTCCTGATCAGGTCGATGATAATTTTACTCAATGGAAACAGCCGTATGTGCTATATGCCCTGTCGCAGGTTGTTCCCCGCATGCAGTTAAAGTTAAGTAATTTTATTATTTCTTAGAACAGATTGTCTAAACTTTGTTGTTTTATTTCAGATTGTGGCAATATCATCATCAGCATCATTTCATCCATTGCTTCGTGGATGTGCAGGTTACTTGTCATCGTTTTCTCCATCACATGTTGGTCACGCTTTCTTCTCTTTCTACTATTTCTAAGGAACTAAGTACTTGTTTAATCTGTAAGGAAAATCTGCTCAGTGCTGACTGACTGGAAATTTTTTCATTCCGTTTGACAAACTCTCAAGCATGATAATTTCTATAAATCCCAGATAAACTGCTCAAAGAGAGCCTAAGTTTGTCTCTCTTGTTATTAAAATCATTGGTTGTAAATTTGATTATACTGCCAGATAAAGATAGAATTTGGATTCAAATCCGGAGAAAAAAGCCCCCGGTAAGTACTAGACTTGTAACCTCATCTTACATCTTAACCAGCTATTTTCTCATCCTGAGAAGATATTTAAAGCTTTTTTAGGTAATAGACCTGTATCCTCATCCTACATCTTAACCAGCTATATCCTCATCCTGAGAAGAAAATTAAAAGCTTTTTCAGCTTGATGTCATTTATGTATTAAAATAAAAGTTACTGAAATGCCTATAATTCCTTAATAAATGCCACTGTGTTTGCATACATAGAAGAACTTTGTCAATATATTGTCTATGTATTCTCTCTACAGCTATCAGCGTCTATTGTCAAGCATAGTCCTTTTTCATTCCTATCACTTTCAGATCTTTGTGGCCTTGTTATGGCCCTACTAGTTACAGTTTTGCCTCACAGTTCATAATTATCAATCAAATTGCTCAATGATAGTTGATTTCTACTTGTCAATTTTAAGGAAAATATAAAACGTTTTCATGTAATCGTAATTGCACAAGTCAGTTGACATTTAGTTGTCCACACTTTACTAAAATTGTATTATTTCATGATTAGTCTGAATAGATATCAGATATAAATAAAGGGTGCAATAATACGAGAACATGTATGCCTCTCCTAGGGATTTAGTAACATCACATTTAAGTAATATTACCTCATTCACAGGCTAGGGCTGCAAGCGTTCTCATTGATCTGTGCTCTGGTGTACTCGCACCTTGGTTAGGTCAAGTGACCGCAAAGGTTAGACAAGATATTGTGCACTGCGCTTAAATCTCTTCTGTTTTCTGTACATGCTTTCCTAATTTTGTGCCTACTGTAATATAGGTAGACCTGACTCTGGAGCTCTTGGAGGATCTTTTGGGTGTAATCCAAGTATGCTAAGATTTTAGTGAACTTTTAAATGCCTTGATATCATGCTTTATTCTAATGCAAATGTTAATATATCTTGATAAATAGAATGATTATGACTTTTAAGTGCACTGTAGTAGGTGGGACTGACCAACAATGTTCATTTTGGCATCACCTGATGGAAAGATTCTACCTGCTAAATGGATGGGATCTACAAAAGAATTTCTTTAAGTGTGCAGTTGCATGATACATAGTTGTAAAATCTAATCTAGCACTTCAATCCCTCTAAAGTTATATACTGCCCACTTTTTAGTTTTCCCTCTTTTTTGACTGGAGCAAATGTAATTATTTCATAGACTACTCCACCCCTTCTTGTTCTTTTCTGCCTGCCTACTACTTGATGTCCCAGGCCATGCTATTGACGACCATGACATTTACTTTGTGTGTGAGTTAGCATAGACTTTCACTAAAATAAATAAATGTGGTGGTTCTTTATTTCAACTTGATTTTTTTCTCTTTCTATGTCTGGGAAAGTCTGAATCGTGATGACTAATGTTCAATTATAATGACAAGGTTTCATTGAGCTCCTTTTGAAAAAAAATCCTACATGAATTGAGATGCTTGTTTTCTGTTTAACCTGGTCATGCTCTTTATGCCATACTAATAAGGCAAGTTTAAAAAATTCTGATATGCAAGTGTACCAAATCAAGTTGTTGCAGGACCAAAATGATGAATGATCTAACATTATAATAAGAAAGTGATGCGGTGTAAGGAATTTAAAGACTAATTGATAGGTATTATATGTTATTATTTAGAAATAAAGTTGACTAGCTAGTCATAATATTTAGTTTTATTAGATAAGTTTATTATTAGAATTAATTTAGATTGTAGTAGACTAGTAGTAGAATAATAAAATGGATTTGTTACTTATAATTAAATATGGTAGTAGGTCGATAGTAGGAAGTGAAGATCTGTTGTATAAGTTTACATGGCTTCCAAGTGATAGGATTTTTGCATGAACTGTTATAATCCTCATTATTTGAGAGATGATGCATATTATGAATTGATAATTATTGGATAAATATGACTCGAGGACTATGTGTATCTCTAAACCTTTCTTGCAAAGATAGGTTCTATCCTTGTTTAAACCTTTTTTCCTTACCTTGTGGTCGAACTTCCTGGTACTATTTGATCTACCTATTTTCTTTCTACCAAAAATTCAATCTCCGAAGTCAATTAGAAAATTAACACTTAACGGATGTGAATTGCGAAAGCACATTCTGCGGCCAGAAGCGATGTTGCCTAGTCTATTATTTTACATGTCCATAGATCCTGTAATGCTCAAGGTTCAACTTTTATACTTCATGGACTAATTTACGTGTTGGACAACCATATATTGATATATATATATATATACGAAGATTCACAGATATAATGTAAAGAACTATAATGTGAAATCTGTATGAGGTGTATTAGAAATCCAAGATGCATCAAGCGAAGTTATTCACTGATTTATGCTCCAAGACTCTTGAACTGAATTTGGATATACAAGTTGAAGTCTATGATGAAGAGCTTGTCTCTCCTCAAAGTAATGTTATTAATCATCCATGTGCAAAGAGGTACAAATTGCTATGAGGAGATTGTACAAATAGATGTCAGTAATTAAAAGTCTCTCCTTGAAGATGTCAAAAAACTTCTTACACAATCCCCGTTGACCTCGTTATTCCTGAATGGTTATATATAGTCAAATTTTCTGGTGATATATCTCAATGGCTTCCCAAAATTCATGTCCAACTAGCGTGGATTCCTATTCGAGGTTTATGGACACTCTCATTATAAAATTGGTGGTTGAATTTTTTTCAAATAAGAGGAGAATGATGCCAAGTAAGGAATTAGAAGATTAATTGATAGTTATTTTAAGTTATCTTCTAGGAATGAATTAAATTGTAATTCCTTATACAGGGATGATATTTTTAGGAGTATATTAGATATTGGTAGTAATAATACAAGGATTTGTTTCTTTTGATCAGTTACAGTTGTAAATTAATAGTGAAAGATAGATACCGGTAAGGATTTTTATTGTTATTATTAGTATTTTCATTTTTTTAGTAACTTGGTTTCCAATTAAAAGAATATCTATATAAACAGTTGTTATCTTCATTATTTGAGAGGATGAATATCAGGAATCGATAATTAGATATATGTGAGGATGTAAATGTGTTACTACCGATTCTCCACGAAGATAACTTTTTATCCTTATTTGAAAAACTTGTCCTACATTAAAAAGGAACAGATTAATCAACATATTGGCAATTGGCATATAAACCTATAGTCGTTATTAAGGATTTAAAGTGAAAGAAAGTTACAAAATGAGGAGACAAAAGTGAGAAACCAAGAACTGAAGAGAAAGGAAGGATTGGACACGTTTCCAACCATCCAATATGTAGGATAATTTTCTTCTACTTGGCTAGTCAGCGATTTAAATGATGCTCAATCTTTTGGAAATTACTTTAACAGATGGAATATGTGGATTTCACAAGTCTTGTTATATGCTCATTTGCTTAACATGGCTGCTTTCTAATACTTAGAAATGCTAAATCTTGCTGTATTATGATTATCTCTTATTATTTAAGTAAAGGTGCCGTCTTTACTACATTATTTTGGCTTTCAATTGAAATTACTAAGTTGTT
This sequence comes from Anethum foeniculum, assembly GCA_003724115.2. Taxonomy (NCBI): domain Eukaryota; kingdom Viridiplantae; phylum Streptophyta; class Magnoliopsida; order Apiales; family Apiaceae; genus Anethum; species Anethum foeniculum. Next base: position 15,559 of record PHNY01300111.1, read on the forward strand.
TACTTCATTTTATCCATTAGGATGCTCGTCATTCATTGGCTCGTGCTCGTGCTGCCCTTAAATACATTATAGTGGCTCTATCTGGGCACATGGACGATATTATGGCAAGATATAAGGTATTACATCCTGTATTTGACCTCATGTTTTCAGTACTTCTAAATTGTTTGCTAGCAAGTCTGTGCTTCAACTTGATGTAATCAGACAAACCTTCATGGAGTGTTCCAATAGATTATAATGTAATTGCAGGCTTTACTTATTTAAAAAAATTTCACGTATAAAACCTTTTATCTATGGTGCCTACTTATCAACTAGTTTATAGATGTCCATTTAATTGACAATAAGAATCCAGATAAATGTTGCGTACATATGCTATGTCGTTTCTGGCTAAATTTAAGTGTTGTTTACATAAATAGTGTGACGTATATACACTCCAGATATTTTGTTTTTTGATACTATCTTTATATGTAGAGCCAGTGTCGGGGAAAAGGTCCATCGTTTCGTAATAAAAAGATGAACTATCTCAACTCATGAGTCATTTGTCATTGACCGTGTCTCCATTAATCTCCTGCCATATTTAATATATATTTTGTGTAAAAGGAATTCCCTTTTTTTTTTTTGCGCTGATGCAATTTTGCAAATTATAAGCTTATACATATTTCTCGAAACTTAGTTAAGCACACCTTGTTAAACCTACTTGATATAATATCTCCAGCACTCATTTGTCTGTCATTTCAGGAGGTTAAGCATCGGATTCTCTTCCTTGTGGAGATGTTGGAACCTTATCTTGATCCAGCTATAAGCCCTCTTAAAAGTTCAATAGCCTTCGGAAATGTAGCTCCGATGTTTCTTGAGAAGCAGGAAAATTCTTGCGCAATTGCACTAAATGTTATTCGCACAGGAGTTAAAAAGTTTTCTGTTCTTCCTTCCCTGGAATCTGAATGGAGGCGTGGATCAGTTGCTCCTAGGTTGTATAACTTGCATTACAGTCTCGTGGATATCCATTTATCTGATTTTATTGGCATGGACTAATTTGAACGAAAGTGTTACGTCGATCAACATACGTGTAGATCCTTCTTTTGATATTTTGGATAGTGATTATGTTTCTTAGCTTGGTTGGTGCACCACCTGACTAGAATACTGACCGTTATCACAAGCAGGGTCTTAAGATGAAATTCCCTTTTGTAAATTAATTAAATTACGACCATAATAGAAGCCTTGTGCTGATCGCTGACTCCCCAGAAAGTATAGTTAGGTATAGATTTACAGCATATAAATACTGTCAGTCTGACTGACGACAAAGAAAATATAGAGTCTGATTTTGTCCTGCCTGCTATGATTTTAATTCACCATGATAAATTTCTAATCCCGCTTTAATAGTGCAGTTCTTACAGAAATCAGAAAGTAAGCATCTTGAACATAACCCAACATGAATTGATATACCTGATTATACATCTTTATATACGGTATCCATAAAGAGTTGTTGTATATCTTGCAGTGTTCTTCTATCAATATTGGATCCACACATGCAATTACCTTCTGATATTGATCTTCGCAAGTTTAATGTTAATGATGAATTGGAAGAAGTCTCCACTGGACCGCCTCTTTCTTCTGTTCATCATCATGATGGAATTTGTACAAAGCTTAATAGCCAGGTTGATGCTCATTCAAAAGCAGATATTTCTGATGCTACAAAGACGGATATTATTGAAGATGTAAGCCTTGTTTTTGCCCCTCCGGAACTTGGGAGCATGGTTTTGACAAGTGTCTGTAGCATCCCTGATAAGATCACAGATGCAAGTCGTTGCCTCATTGACACTAAGGACAAAAATGCAATTGAGAGGAATGTATCGACTCAGTTTCAGAAAAATGTAGGAGAGAATATGAGTTATGCTATTAGGTATACTGATTTTCATGCAGATTATCTTCAGCTTGTGACCTATCATGACTCTGAGTTGTGGGCTACTGAGTTTAGGTGTTTGGCTTTGGATTTGAACTCTCAAAACGAGAATTCACCTGAGAGTCATCTCGCTGCTATTGATTCTTTACTTTTAGCAGCAGAATGTTATGTGAATCCCTTCTTTTTGAATACCTTCAAACAATCTGCAAAGCTAAGCCAGAAGACAAATGTTAGCAAGATTAGTAAAACAAATGATTTAGCAGACCTTAGAAGGGTTCTGGAAGAGAGCCACAGTAAATTGGACACTGTATCTCATTTAGAAAGAAGAAGGGACACGGTTGTTCTTCAAATTTTACTTGAGGCCGCACAATTGGACATGAAGTATCAGAGGACATCTTCAGATGGCGAACATTCTTTATCTGGCGCTAAAGGTAATGAAGAAGTCATAAATCTCTCACAACATGATGATTTATACGTAGATGCCATCACCTTAGTTAGACAGAATCAAGAATTGTTATTCAACTTTCTCATAAAGCGGCTACTTGCAGATAAGAATTCTATGCATGAAGTGCTCATGCAAAGTCTTGTATTTTTGTTGCACTCGGCAACTAAGCTGTATTGTACACCTGAAAATGTTATTGATATTATATTAGAATCTGCTGAGTTCTTGAATGGGCTGCTGGTGTCTTTTTATTATCAGTTCAAAGAAGGAACTCTGCAGTTAGATCCGGTCAAAGTGCATGAGGTACAACGTCGCTGGGTGCTACTTCAAAGGCTGGTAGCTGCTTCGAGTGGTAATGAAGGACTAGATAAGCCCGTGGGTATCACCAGCTCCCTCCGCTTTATGCACTTGATTCCTCCTTCTGCCTGGATACAGAAAATACCTACATTCTCTTTCTCTTCCTTTCCTCTGGTCCGCTTCCTTGGTTGGATGGCAGTATCTCGTAACGCGAAAGTCTATCAGAAGGAGAAGCTGTTTCTTGCTTCAGATCTGTCGCAGCTGATGTATTTATTATCTATTTTTTCAGATGAACTTGCAGTATTGGATAGAATTGCTAATCAGGAAAATGAGGAAGCGAGTATTAGTGAAATTAAACATCTGCCTAGTGACAAAGATATCAAACTTCCTAATATAAAGGCTGTGGATCAATCTTTTCGTGCTATCTATCCTGATATCAGTTGTTTCTTTCCTGATATTAAGAAAGATTTTGAATCCTTTGGACAGATCATATTGGAGGCAGTTAGATTGCAGTTGAGATCTTTGTCCTCAAGTGTTGTTCCAGATCTATTGTGTTGGTTTTCTGATCTTTGTTTGTGGCCATTTATCCAGAGACACAATGATAGGGTATCATCTCCCCTAAATTCTGGTCAGTGTAAAGGGTTTGTGGGGAAAAATGCAAAAGCCGTCATCCTATACGTACTCGAGTCCATTGTGGTGGAGCACATGGAAGCAATGGTTCCTGAAGTACCTAGGGTTGTTCAAGTACTTGTATCTTTGTGTCAGGCCTCACACTGTGATGTATCATTTCTCGAGTCTATATTGCTCTTGTTAAATCCAGTAATTGCATATTCTCTGCATAAGGTGTCTGATGAAGAAAAACTCTTGATCGATGAACCCTGTCTTAATTTTGAATCTTTATGCTTTGACGAGCTTTTCCATAATATTAAACCCAATTATAAGAAACAGGAGATTTCAGAAAAAAGTAATTACAGAAGGTCACTAACAATATTTATATTGGCTTCTGTTTTTCCCGAACTAACATTCAAACGCAAAAGGGAATTTTTACAGTCCCTTGTCTTCTGGGCTGCATTTACAGACTTTGAGCCAACAGCGGCATTTCATGACTACATGTGTGCGTTTCAGAGTATAATGGAGAATTGTAAACTTTTGCTGTCTGAGACTTTACGAGTATGGGGTGTCATTCCGCTTAATGTGCAACTGCATTCTGATACTATCACTTCTGCACCTTGTGATACGTCCGTATCACGTTCATGGTTTCTAGAAGATATTTGTAGCAAGAATAGTCCAACTGCAGCGGATGTAAAACTGGACTGTGCCATTGAAGATGCTGGTATAGTAAATCAAAGGGTCTATCATTTATCGGTTGAGGAAGCTATATGCTTTTCTGAAGACATGGAGAGCCTCATTTGTAAGCTGAATCCAACTATTGAGGTCTGTTCCAAACTTCATCCTCAGATGGCCAGGAAGCTGACACTCACATCGGCCCAATGTTTAATGTACGCAAGATGCTCAACTTCAGTCGCGAAAGTCATTTCTATTTCCACTGGTGTTGAGAAACAGAATATCCTCCTATCTGACTTGGCTGTTGATTTTCAAGCTAATTGGAGGACAAGTCTTGAAGGTTTAGCTGAAATGGTTCGTGTCCTTTTAGAATCCCATTGCTGGGTGGTTGCATCTGTAATGCTTGATTGCATTCTTGGACTGCCAATGTGTTTTTGTTTGGATAATGTGATTGCCTCCATATGTTCTGCAATAAAGACTTTTTCTTGTAGTGCACCTAAAATGTCATGGAGGTTGCAGTCTGATAAGTGGTTATCATCCTTGCTTGCAAGAAGCACCTATTACGATCATGGAACTGATCATTCAATTATTGATCTTCTCTCGTCCATGCTTGGCCACCCGGAACCAGAACAGCGTTTTCTTGCACTTAATCATTTGGGGAAGCTTTTGGGCCGTGAAGTTGACGGTGATACAGAAATCTCGGCTTTCACTGTTTGCAGCAAGTTGAATCAACCTGAACTAGTTGGCTCAAGTTGTCATTCAATATCTTCTCTTGTTTCGAGTACATGGGATCAGGTAGTTGTAGTAGCATCATCTGACATGTCATTACCTTTAAGAACTCGGGCTATAACACTTCTCTTAAGCTATGTTCCATTTGCTGAGCGGTATCAGTTGCAATCCCTTCTCACTGCAGTCGATAGTGTTCTTTATGGTTTAAAAAATCTTGCTCAGCCAACTTGTGAAGGTCCTCTGGTACAACTTTCGTTGGCACTAGTCTCTAGTGTTTGTCTCTATTCTCCAGTTGAAGATATTTCTTTGATTCCCCAGATTATTTGGCAAAATATTGAGACCATAGGAAAGCCAGAAACTGGTATTATCCTCAGCAAAATAATAGATTCAACATAAATTGCATATTGTGCATCTAATTATCTAATGTATTTATTCTCAGTATTTGTTATTTTGAATTATCTGTAGAAAAGAGATCAGGTGATCTTGAGAGAATGGCATGCCGGGCATTGCTTGCTCTAAGAAACGAAGAAGATGGTGCGAAAGAGGTAATTGATTTGGCAGAGCTTGATTCTTGATTGCACTTTTGTTTGGGGAAGTATTATCTTGGACTAGGACTCTTTCAATATATGGAAATGCAGATTATCATTTTTTCACATACTAATTGATTTTGTTTTGCTTATTTGGATCTTGCATATAAACTCAATGATTTCTCTTTGACTGTAGACCCTAGAGAAATTGTTTTCTTCAAGTTTTCATAAGCATATGGACCCAGATTTTGAAAGTACACGGGAAACAATTCTTCAGGTAAATTGTTAAACTTGTGGGGAACAAAACTTCCATAATCATTTGTTTTTTTGGATAGGTTTCAAGAAAAACCATAACAAGTACTTTTTCCCAGTCGGTATGTTCTTATATTTGTATAATTGTGCAGATAATTTTAGAATTTAAATCTTAAAATAACCCTCTACGTAATTATATCAGAATCGCCTAGAATGATTTGTAGCAGACACTTCTAGATTTCACAATAATATCAGAACCCTCCAGGGACTGGAATTGTTCTAGAATAACAACTAGGTCTCCTTAATTTAAGGCTTCGATCAGGATTTACACCATTATTTAATCGTTGGCTATGTTTCAGTGGAACGATTATGGTCCAAGGAAAATAATCCTTACATTATAATCTTATCTTAATAATCCTTGTTTTTTAAATCATTTAAAAAGTCCCATCATTATTTGAAGGACCAATTAACAGGACAATATTACCCTTTGTAGTATAATTTAAGTTAAACATTAGGGGGAATTTTTCTAAATAAAGTTAGTCCCTGATGATACTGGGTCTAACCAAGTATTATTTAATCCCCTCGTTTACTTAATTTTTTTTATCCTTCTCATTCCTAGGATCTAATCCCTTGGCCAACTGTGCAAAACAAACATGGGTTAAAAGTTTTTATAGGATTACGGTCCTATCCTACACTTAATCCCATGAACAAAGATGGACATTGTACTGTACTCGAAATGACACACACACACAAATATGTTATTCGTCCTTCCAACCTTTAAAATTTTATATTCTGTTGACAATGTGCAGTCCTATAACATACATAATCCCTGGTAACAAACATGGCCGTTGTACTGTAATAATAGTGACGCACACAAATATCTTATTCTTCCTTCCAACCTTTCACATTTATATTGTCACTTTTTTCTTAATTAGTGGATTCAAGATGTCTAATTTTTTTACCTTTTTTTTTGCTTATTTTGGACTATAATATGGCAATAAATGCTCTTGTTTATAAGTTTTAGCTGGCCTTGCAACTTGCAAGCCTTCGTATTTAAGTTATGTATGTTTATCTCAGGTCCTTTCCAATTTAACTTCTGTCCAGTCGTATCTGGATTTTTTCTCAAAGAAAGAAGATGAAAAGGTTTTGGTAAGACATAAAAAAAAGAGTTTGAAAGATTCCCTTTTCCTGTTATATTTCTTCTACTGAGTCGCTCTAATGGATTACAGGAACTGGAGGAGGCTGAAATCGAAATGGACCTTATCCTGAAAGAACAAGGGCTGGCAGAATCATCTATAGAACTCAAAGATATAGTGGAGCTTCCTTTTCTTTCATGTATTCATTTTTTTCTAATTATAATATATCCAATTTATAAAACAAATCCTGATATTTGTTAAATCGTTTAGTATTGTTAGCTGATAGCTGTAACACCACTTTATTTTGCAGCTAATGCGAAGGATGATAACCGGATTCAGCAAATCAGAGATAGAATAAGCTCCCTGTATGCATATCTTTAATACTTTTAGAATTGTCTTCCTTTTAGAATTCGAAATTGGCTGCTAAGAGCATCTCCAATAGAGGCACCCTTGAGGGGTGCCAAACATGTCCAACATACATAAATAATAATTTTTTATTTTCTCCTTTATTCATGTCATGTTTGACACTCTCTCAAGTCCAATAGTTGGCACCTTCATATAAGGTGCCTGGATGTTCCCCGAACAAATAATAGAAAAACTAGATGTAATATTAAAGTATGGGTAATATATAGTTTTAGTAAAAGTATTTGGGTTTTTTCCATTTAGAGGGGGAGCCAAAAGGTGGCAACTATTCTGGGCACCCTTTTAACTCCAATAGGGAGGCACCTAAGAGTGCCATGCCACAGATTTTGGCGCCCCTATGGAGATGCTCAAATGTAATATCACTTCTGCATCCAATGGTCTTTGGTATTGTGGAGTAGATGAAAACCTTTGTTTATACTTTAGTTTGTTGTATCGATATTTATCGAATAACTCATCCTATAATAGCAAGTTCAACTTTTTTTGTAAATCATTTTTATTAAAAATTCTCTAGAGCAATGTACCATTCCTTGGTGATCTTATGGGAAAATTGGACATTAGGAGTACATCCCGAAATTCTCTTATTTGCTACCACAGCAATTAAGTTGAAAAAACGTTGATTCAATTAATATTTTTAAACAGTTAGTTCTATCTAGAAGTCTACAACATGTTGGAAAAATTTTACACAAGTAACAGTTGTGTTAGTCGCTACTTATTTTAGTATGCGATTCAGAAAACGTAGTACCAGTGTATTAAACGAAGGAATATAGAGAACCCTGAAAAAAATAGCAGAACATTATATTCTTGTCTTGGAAATGAATATGGCTAAGATCTTTATCTTTGCTTTATCAGCTGAAAAAATGGATTTTGCGCTTGACATTGTCTCCTGACCTAGTCTTATCTAGGAATTCCGCAAAATAATCATGATCTGACTCTATTTCAGTAAAATTTGTTTCTTACTTCAGTGATTTTTTTTTTGGAAACAGTGTTTTTGAATGTCAGTTTCCGAGGTTCATAAATATAAAAAATTTGGCAACTTTTTTGTTTCTCATTTTCTCCAAATTCTCAGTTGTCATTGAACTAATTTGTTATTCTAAATGTCTGTATTTCCATTTAAACAGTGAAAAGTTAAAACTCAAAGAGGAGGTAATAGCCCGTAGGCAACAAAAGCTACTTGTAAGACGTACACGCCAAAAATATTTAGAAGAGGCAGCTTCACGTGAGGCAGAACTTATTCAACAATTAGATAGGTTCTCCATCCTATCTTGTCTAATTTTCTTAATTTTGTAATTTTTGTGTGTGTATGTGAGAGTAAATGTTCAATTAAGAGATACACTGCCTTGCATTTCTAGAGAGAGGACAGCTGAAGTTGAAAGGGAGATCGAGAGACAACAGCTGCTTGAAGTTGAGCGTACAAAAACCAGAGAGCTTCGGCACAACCTTGATATGGAGAGAGAAAAGCAGACGCAGGCAAGATAAAATAAAATTGTCTCCTAATTTTTACACTTTTCTTAAGTGTGATATATAAATGATAGTTATCCATGGAACACCAATTTATTAGCTCTCCTTTCCCTTAGTCTGTCGTTGCTTTTGTTCTCTTTAAATTTTCATTTCCTTCTTTTTTTGTGCTGTTTCATGGGTACTCTATGAGGTCAGTAGACGTCGTTATAACATGATTTAAAATATGCAAGAAAAAGCTTTACGTGAATTTTGATTGCTATAGCTTGTCTTACAATTTTAAACTAATCAACACATCAATTCAGTATCAGGCTCCTTAAATCTGGTAGTAAAAACTCTTGCTGAATTTCCTGCAGCTCTGTCATCACTATGTTGGCGGTGCCTAAAAATAAATTTGTTTATTTATCATTTCTGCTCTCTGATGCTTGTTTGTTTTGAAAGTCAAACTTCAACATGTATTGGAAGATCTTTATTTCTTTCACGAAAATATATTCGTGATTTTCCAAAAATCTGCTGCAGCTTATCACATCATCAAGATACTGCTATTTCTTAAATAGTTAACGGCAATGTATATATGAACAATAAAATCCTGTTGTATCTGATGTGCTTATTATCATATAGTATATATATATTGAAGTAATGCTTGATATATAGTAAGTTGATACTGCTGCTGGAGTTAGAATAATTTGAGACTTAAAAGTACAAAGAGAACAATTTAGAAAGAGATCACAAGGATCACTCTGTTTCCATAAGTTTTTACAATAATGAAAAAAGTTGAAAGGATAGTTATTTTGTGGGTTTTGATTTTCTCGTGGGCAAGTTAAAAGAAAACTATAAGCCTTCCTTGTACTCCAACCAGATCAGTGAAATAGATACTCAGAACCTATGTTACTCGGACTCTTCATTTTGTCTCTGAGTACCCGTGTCGGACACTCGGCACTCGGACTTGGACACTTTAGGACAAAAACATGTTCCACTTTTAAAATGCTTCCGAGTCCGACACTTGGACATGTATCCGTATTGAACACTTCTACCCGAGTCCGAGTAACAATGCTCAGAACTAGTTCGATTGCCAAGACTCCAACTCAACTGAAGATAACATACACCTATGTAAAATTGTATATTAAAGCTCTTAAGATATTAGAAGAGAAATCCTTACATAAGGACTAAGGTATACCATATTCACCATTATATGTTATTTTTTACTATACATACAAATCTGTGTAATATAATGGTAAAATTTGAAGGATCAGGTCTTGAGATATTATTTTCTCAAGTTGGGCATTCTGAAGGGGAATTTTTTAATTTATAATCAAGAAAAAAAATGAGTAGTGCTGATCTACACTTGGTAATAGTTTAATCGCCTAATACCCACATAATTCGTTTGTTATTGACTGTTTCTAAGAAGCAGGGCCACTTGGGTCACATGCCGAGTCCCCGTGTCGGATACTCGGACAGACGGACACACTTATCCCCGTGTGGGATACTCGGATTCTTCCACAATAATAATTTCAAATTTTTATCTTCAGAAATCGTAGTCAAAATCTTTGTCAACAAACTACTTTCACAAAATTAAGTATCCATGTCTATTAGTTATTACAAAAGTATCGTTCTCATATTCATTTTTACATAAACTAAAAGATTTTACTAGTTGAGACCGTCAACTAGTCATCCCAGTCGGCACTTGGACACGTATCCGTGTTGAACACTTCTAGCCGAGTCAGAGTAACCAAGTCGACTGGTGCAAAACCCGATCCAAATTGAATATAATTATAACAAAAATGTAATTTCTCTTAAACCTAATCAACCAGCCTACCTTTTCAAAGAAATTTTTAGGCGTATACAATCGCCCCCCTACTCTCCAACCAGATCAGTGAAATAAACACTCAAAACTTTAAGTTACCAAGACACCAACTCACCGAAGCTAACATACACCTACATAGAATACATCCCTTAGGATAGTACAGCAGAAATCTAAACATAAGGTACACCATATTTACCGTCATACCGGTTATTTTCAATATACATACAAAATCTTTGTATTATAAAGGTGACATTTTTAGGATAAGAGCTTGAGATATCATGTTCTCTGGTTGTGGATTCTGAAGGGGAAACATGTTATTATTATTCCATAAAATAATGAACAGTGCTATCTACACTTGGAAACAGTTTGATCGCATATGAACTGAATTAGTTTGGTGTTGACTGTTTCACATTCGCAAACCTAACTAACTTCAATTGGGGTTAGAAATATAAGAATAAAGCATTGTTGTCTCAGTTGTGACTAGTGGATTATCCAGGACCGACTGGATTCGTCGACTTGTATTTTGTAAGAAATTTGGTCGACTGGGATGTCAACTTGTCCATTTAAATAGCCGTTCATATCATCAAATGGTGCAAAACCTGATTTAGATTGAATAATTGTTTTTTATTTAAAAAAAACACAATTTCTCTTAAATCTAATCTAGCTACCTACCTTTTCTGCAATCATCTACCTAATTAAGAACGAGGGGGAGCAGAGGAGAGGGAGAGCAATGTGTGCACCTGTATTCATCGGCAGCTTGTGCAATCTTTTATTTTTGTCTGGACTACATTGATTTGCTCTTTAGTTCGAAGTCAATTTTTCTTTTTCTGGACTTGTATTGATTGCTGTTCAATTTGAAGTATGGTTTTCTTCTTTAGTTTAAAAGCTAAAAGCCCATTTTAGCACACATACACGTGGTGATGTTGTAATATGCCATTCTCACACATACACACAGTGTCTCTATACATCATACATGTAATTAATCTGCTGTTAGCTATGAGAGTACTTTTTAGTTGTTACTTGTTTATAATACATGTAACTGTTACTATTTTAAAACAATATGGTATGTATTAGTACTTAGAATCATAAAATTGTATAGTATAGTTTATATATATATATATATAAACTAGACCCAACTTGCTGCTATGACATCCATGAACATCTTTCTTTTTTAGGTTCATATGATTGTTCAGACATTCGTTACATCTTATGAAATTCCGTCATTTTGTGTTTTATAGTTAAAGCTCTAGTGTGAACTAATGAAAAGCAAGGCTACAGGTACATATCATTATATATTAAATGTGAAGAGCAATATCAAAAAGTACAAGGAATAAAAGATAAAATACCTTATAATTAGTCCTTTATTTGTTCAAATCTACACTTAATAGGTACCATGTTGAATTCAGTTTCTATTGACTGCCATTTTAAATTGTTAGGAAATGTTTCATATATTGTTTGAACACATAATTTTAAAGAATCATCTGAGGTTGAAATTTGAAGCAATATCATCCTGATAAACTGTGGTCGTAGAAACATGTCATATGTTGTTGCAACAGGCTTTGTTATGATCTTGGTTCAGATCATCTAACGATTATTTTGTTGCAGAGGGAACTTCGAAGGGAGCTAGAGCAAGCAGAATCTGGAATCCGCTCATCAAGGCGAGAATTTTCTTCTTCTAACAGGTATATATCATCCTTCATCAAAGTAACATATATTGCTGACAAAACCCAACATTCAACTTACAGAAATTATCGTCATTTAGATTCATCACGTTCCTATTGTTATAGCAGAGATGCTTGTTCATAAATCAAGTGGTTGATGCATACTTTCTCCTTCCATTCCATGTTTTGCTACAAGGATCCGCGGGGATAGAAAAGTGAAAATAATTACTTTTATCAATACAATATTAAACTTGAGAACTTCGTGAAATGATTTTTCCCCCCTATTCCAAAGTAAGAGCATTTCTACCATAAATATTGCACATGGCAGCACATCTTTCTTATTTAATTGGTAAATAAAAAATGAAAAGTTCATATAACTTTAAGATGGTTGTACCCCCATGTACTTGAATAGTTCATATAACTATTGAAGAAGCACCATTCGTACTCATAGAAACAGCACGGTTACTTACATTGTATCCTAGTTTCACATGTATGTTTGAGTATATAATGTTTATTACATGCAGTCGGCCTCGAGAAAGGTTTCGTGACAGAGAAAATGGAAGACCAAGCAATGAAGGCAACCTAAGAACAAGTGCTGGCAGTTTGCAACCTGAGTCAATGATGCCAACGGTTGTTTTATCGGGGTCTCGACAGTTTTCGGGTCAACTACCAACCATTCTTCAATCACGAGACCGCCAAGATGAAGGTGGCAGTAGTTATGAAGAAAATTTTGATGGAAGTCGAGACTCAGGTGATACAGGGAGCATTGGAGACCCGGAACTAGTATCAGCCCTTGAAGGACAGCCTGGTGGATCTGGTTCTTCCCAGAGGCATGGTTCTAGAGGAAGCAAATCTAGGCAGATCATGGAGCGGAGAGATCGGGATGGTCGTCGGGAAGGGAAATGGGAGAGAAAACATTAGCAAAAGCATTAACGAAGTAATAGTAGTTTAAGGGTGTAGAGATATAGTTAACAGGGTAAATCAAGGGGGGTGCATATTCTTAGATGTATTTGGTAAACTTTTGTCTCATTTTGGAGGGCAGTTATGTTGTAAAAATTTGATAATGTGGTAGAACTGGACAGCCTTTTGTAGAATATATTTTCTTTATGAATTGTTGTTCCGTAACCTTGCTAAACTACTAGTCCAAATTTAACAGTTTACACAAACAAGCTCCTAATCAGCATATTTAAATTTTAATTAAAATGATTCTAATAACTTGTGATATTTGTAGATGTATCATTTCCTTGTATTTATGATGCGTATGTAATTGATAAGTTTGCCAATTATATACCAATTGTAAATAGTGTTTTATAATTGTAAATAAATAACCAACAACATATAAATAAATATGTTATCCGAGTAAGTCTAACACACCCTCTTTGAAATTAGCAGTACCTTTATTATTGTTTCGTGTGTCGTAACGCTACATACTCAACGCATTGTGCAAATGAGTTATGCTTATTGTTTATTAAACTAAAATGAAAAATTATATAATCTTAAAAGAGGTTTGGTCATCTCCACTAGGCCCGTCAATGGATCGGGTTTGGATCGGATCCACCTAAATCCATATCCATATTCATTTATTTTTTTCGGATTCGGATTGGATTGGGTCGGTCCCGGATTTTTTATTGACCGATCCATATCCGGATCCGTTCGGATCACGGATTTCGGATCACGGATTTCGGATCGGATATCCGCTCCATTTACCTTTATATATATATATTTAAAATAATTAATATGATAGCTATTTAATAGTGACAAATCCGAATATCTTGAAATACAAGTATGAATAACAATTTAATAATATCAAGACACCGAAGTATAAAATAATAATAAAAATATAAACTAGGTCTTGACCTTTATTATTATTATTTTTAATAATAATAAAAATATAAAATTACAAGACAGCAAACTCTTTTCTATTGTCACCGAAGTATGAACTAGGTCTTGACTCTTGACTAGGTTGAGATAAGACTTCTAAAATTAAAATTAGTAAAAAAAATATTTATTACAATAAATAAATAAATAAATAAATAAATAAATAAATATATATATATATATGTATAT
>PHNY01300112.1:5176-19024 GCA_003724115.2 Anethum foeniculum
GTAATGATCAAGAAAATGAACACCACGTACTACACTTATAAATTAGCTATGTAAAGTGTCTTATAACTAAAAAATATTTTAAGTTAAATTAAAGTTAATACGTAAAATATATATTAAATTTATTTTATGTTTATTAGATAAAATTAACTTTTCCTAAAAAATAGAGACATAATTTATTTGAAAAATTATAAAAACTGAAAAAAAATACATAAATATATAAGTGTTTATAAATTTTGGGGCCTTGTAATCTTGGGGGCCTTAGCGACCGCCTAACTCGCCTAATGGTTGCGCCGGCCCTGGGTTTGATAAACCCATTTGTTTTTTTTGGACACATGCATGAGGTATAAAACTGTGAGCTTGGTATAAGTTTCTGTACTGCCAACGTTTTAGATAATGTTGCACAAAATCACCGAATAAATCATTACAAAGAACCTTTCACTGATAGATAAAACTAAATTTGATTTGAAAAAGATTTTTTTTAGTGTCCTCAAGTACTTGCTTTTGGGGCAGACTAATTTTAGCAAATTAAATTGTTTATAGTGTATACTAGTATCCTACTTATCTTCTTATTGGCATTGCAGGTTACTCTGGTGAAGATGGTGAATGAAGCCACGGGCAACATTCCCAACTGGGGTGAGTAGTACAACAACGGAAAGTAGCTATACATGCACGCTTTGAGCTAATCCAGATGTTAGGTGTTAAAAATATCCCAGTTCTAGGTTTATAACAAGCTCAGGTTATCTGTTCTATGGCGCATTCTCACGACTCAGGGCTATCCTTGCAACATATATAAACCTTGTGAGAACCAAAAACCTGTGTTTTATAATGTGTATAACTGTTAAACTAGTTTACTTGACTTTCAAGTGATTATATAAGCTTGTTCATATGTTTACTGTTATTTTTACGAGCTTGTTCATATGTTTACTGTTGTTTTTACACGTTCTGATGTTTACTGTTATTTTCTCTGCACTTCATTTTTTCTGTTTTATTAAACTGTTTAATGGAAGCATATGTTTTTTTTTCTGTTTAAATTCACCTGAATTATAAGTAATGGTTTAATATTAAACATACCTACAGAAGGAATGTGCTGAAGGTTAAGGTATTGCTTATTAGCAAGGTGCCAAACGCACAAATTATATCGCTAATACTGTATATCAAAGATGGGTCCCTACATGTGCACATAAAAAACCCTGCTAGGATATGTGAGAATATACCGGACCCTGTATAATAATAAGCCTGAGAAGAATTACTCAGAGACTTCAGTTTTCTAGTCCTTAATATCATTAAAAAAAAGTTTGGGTATTTACCAAGTCTACGGGGTTTTTTTTTGACTATTTTTAAAAATACGATGTCTCATACTTAATTGTAAATATATGATCTTTCCAAAATAGTTTTATACTACTAGGACTCTCCTTAATATTTTTCATAGCCTCTTGCAATCTTCTTTCATTTTATTATCTTAAATTTTTTCTATATACACACACGTACACATAATTTGATATTCACATATATGTGTGTGTGTATATATATATGTGTATATATATATATATATATATATATATATATATATATGTATGTATTTATATTTGGGGTTAGTGTTTCTTCATCACGGTGGTGCTATTTTAGAGTTTCTTTCTTCATTTCAATTTCATTAGTGTATGTATCATAATATCGGAAGATCGGGGTTGCAAATCGGAAGAATCAACTTTGAATTTTTTTTGAAGTATAGTTGCATTTGAGATTGCAAGGGTTGCAGATAGTATTTTTAAAACATTGATCCCTATTTTCCCTTTTTTGATATTATATATAGGCCCCGCAGGGGCACTCATAACAATCTTTGCAGTATTTAAATAGTTGTAAATAGTTATAGATCGTATTTGAAGTAGAGTGCATTGCATTTGTGGTTGCAAAAGTTGCAGATCATAAATATGATTTCCGAAACTTTTGAAATTTACTTTGCATTTGCAGTTGCAAGGGTTGCGGATCATATTTTTAAAAATAAAAGTTAAAAAATCGTATTTTTGCAATTTACTTTCAAAAGAGATCGTATTTTTGAAATATTTTTAAAAAAAATCGTATTTAAAAAAAAAACTCAAAAAGTTTTAATCACTCAATTTAATATTTTTAAAAATAGACAATCTATGGACCTTGTCAAGATTATTTTTCTATTCATTTCAGGTACACTGCTTCTAGAAAAGCAATAACTCCCACATTTTTATAGCAGGGCAGTAAGCTGCTACTGAATTTTGGTTTCATTTTCATTTTCATGGTTTCATTTTTATTATTTATTTAATATCATCTTGTTGATTATTCTATTACTTATTTAATCTTATTCTAATGATTATTTTATTTTAATTCCTCGAAACGTATTTTTTTTCATTTAATTTGATTTCTTTTTTCCTTTAAACTTATTTTTTCATTTAATTTGTTTTCATTATCCTTTTTTAATTCCGAGAGTTTTTCCATTTAGTTCTACCCTCGGATATAACATATTGATTTCCATTTTCATTTTAACTATAAGTGTTTTTTTATCAAATATTTGTCAGCAACTAAAAAATATTGGAATGTTCATTGGGATATGGATGAATAAAAATGAACAGGATTTCAAGATATATATCTATATATCTAGGTTTTTTCTATTATGTCCCCATATGCCCCCAATAAACGCGGATATTTATAGATTTGGGTCATTTTGATTGATGGTGTTTTTAAAAATGCAGGGGTACACCACTATTGTAAAAAAACAACCTATTAAAATTGGTTAAACTTATAAGTTTTTGTAATTATGTGTGCTCATGAATATATAATAGAAAAATCGATATATTTAATAAAAACAGCATATTGAAGCTGTAGGATTTACAAAACTTCTAATTTATTTTCTTGACCTTTTACTTCCAAGAAAGGGCATTTGCGCTGCTATAGGGACTTTTTTGTGATTCATATTTTCTTCAATTTAACTATTTATTTTCCTGGCCTTTTACTTTCCTTCTTCCGAGAAAGGGCACTTGCGCTGCTATAGGGAATTCTTTGTGATTCATATTTTCTCTACTTCAACTATTTCAATTCTAGTTTATTTGTGTATACTCGATTGCATTGCCTGATTATCTAACTTCATGTAGCTAATACCACCTTACCAAATACAACAGATAAATGACCTTACCAGATGTTAATAGTTAAGATGGAGGTAAACTTTCCTTCTTCCGAGAAAGGGCACTTGCACTGCTATAGGGAATTCTTTGTGATTCATATTTTCTCTACTTCAACTATTTCAATTCTAGTTTATTTGCGTATACTCGGTTGCATTGCCTGATTATCTATCTCCATGTAGCTAATACCACCTCACCAAATACAACAGATAAATGACCTTACCAAATGTTAATAGTTAAGATGGAGGCAAAATTTAGCCTAAATCAGGAGATGAACCAATTTGAAAGAAAAGTCATTTCGAGAAATGAAGCTTGTTTACAGACGGAACAAGAGATAAGAACAGAGAAATAAGGATAAGAAGAATAAAATTCATTAGTTGTCCCATCATTATATTCCCTTGGTTTTTGTAACCAATTACTGTAAATCATTGTATCGTAATTCATAAATGGAAATTACTAAAATAGACTCCAATAGTTGCAGCAATGATATTAGCTACTCTTGGTCTCCACTTGTGGTCCTCTCAGCTCCACGTGTCTCCTTCCTATTAGTGCTTACTGCGGTGACTATCAATACTCCCTCTTTAAAACGATTCTTGAACCCAAGGATGAAACGTTGAAAACTGCTGCAGCTGCTTCGCGTCCTCCCAAGTTGCTTCTTCTACTACAGAATTCTCCCAATTGCACCAACCACTGAATGACTGATATTCTCGTAATTTTTACAATTTTTCCATATTTATTTATTGCTATTCTCATATTTAATAATTAATTATTTGCTCTTGTAAGTATTTTGCACAATAATAAAGAAAATAAAGAAAAGGAAAAAGACAAGGAAAAGGGCAAAGAGGGAAGCACAAAAAGAACAAAAAGGAAAAAATGAAAAGAAAAGAGAAAAAAGGGGAAGGCTTGGGATGCTTTTAGAAATATGCTTAAAAGACTTAATGAGGAAGAAATGGATCAATGGCTAGGATATCAACAACACACAAACACACAAACCAAATGTATGGTCAAGATCAGCCCATCCTAACCCTAAAACCCTAATTTCCACCTATAAATACCCATCCCCTTTCATTGTAAAAAAACACACCCCCTAAGCTAAGACCCTAGGTTGGATTAGATTAGTTTTATTTTCTTTTTCTTGTTCTTTTTTTACCTCTCTTTTAAATTTTGTAAACACTTCTCTTTATTTTTATGAAAGTTTATTGGGTTTGATGACTTAGTATAATTGTTGCTTTGTTCTTGTTGATTTTTATGCTTAGTACTTAAAGATTTGATTTTTATGCCATGTTTGTTGTTCTTTTTGATGAATTTGATGTTTAATAGTGTAGATCTAAGTTTTATGTTTTTCTTAATATGCTAGTTTAATGGGTGTTCGAGTTTTATGCAAATGGGTGTGTGAGTTTTTAATTATTTGTTCAAGTTTCTCTTTACTTTTAGATATAGTGTTCTTGTTTAATTTGGTTGCACTTGATTTTTCAGGCGTGTTCTTACCGTTTTCCGGTCAAATTCCAGCACAAAGTTCATTTATGTTGGTGTTTGGTTGGGTTCCTTAAATAATTTTAGATTTACTTACATAATTTCTTAGATTTTAATTTCTGCGGTTTATAAAAAATTTCTTTTTGTTAAATTTGATTTTAATTCGGTATCCTGTTTTACATTTTGAATTCCCCTGTACTCATTTTCCCTTCTCATTCACCCACCATTTGATTTCTTCACCCTTCGCTGCTATTCTACTCGACTTCGACCACCAGTTGTAACCCCGCTGCTGCCATCGAACCTGCCCTCCTTAACCCTTCTCCCCCTCCGTTTTCACTTGCTCAGACCCCAGTAACACCACACTTCTTCTACTGTTTTGCTGCAATTCAAACCCAAACCACGCCCCGTCTTTCCTTATCGCCACAAAACAGACCAGACCTGCGATTCCATCCCTGTCCGCAGCTGTCTGTCCATTTCCTTTACCTCCATTTTCAATCTTCAAGCCACACCACAGATTTCTCCTGCCTTCGATGAATTCAATCTCACACAACTGCAGTACACCTCACCTCACTGTTTTCTTTGTCAAATCAATCTCCGAGTCAGTCACGTCTTGCAGCCGAGTCAATGTTTACCATCCTGAGTCCACACAGCCGAATTTTGGGTGCTTTGACTGAGTCGACTCACTGAGTCCATCCCGTTTTCTAGCCGAGTTGGGCGAAACTCGCTTCCAAGTGATTCTGCTACCTAATTCTGTTCTTCAATTTGTATTGCTGAGTTGACTTATTGAGTCAATTGGGCGAGTCCGGACGAACAACTGAAGTAGCAGTTTTAGTCTGTTATTTGTGTGGATCTTATTTGTTTAATTTTTAATTTTATGTTATTGTATTGATTGAAATTTTGTTTAGAAATGTTTGATTGTTGATTTTTGTTGGTTAATTGGCTAGAATATTTGCGAATATGTCATGGCGAAATTTTTCTAAAAATTCTTGTAAATAAAAACTATTTTTTGGTTTAAATATTTTTCTTTTTTAATTAATAATCGGTTAGAGTAATTAGCTTAAATTCTCTTTTAAAAATTTTATGATTAATATTAGGTAAAAATAATTTTAATAAAATCAACCATTTTTTTAGTTCAATTAAATTATAAATGAAAGGCTTTTGCAAAAAATAAATAGTTTCTGTGGATCGATTTCTTAAATACTAAAATGATAATTGTACGCTTGCAATTTTAAATCTCCATTTTCGGGTACATCAAGTTTTTGACGCCGCTGCCGGGGACTATATTATTTTTCGTACCTTAACTTTTAGTTTTTCAAATTAATTTTTCTCACTTTAGTTTTCTTTCTTATTTTCAGAAAATTGGAGCGTTCGGGAAGCTTGGACAACCCGGAGAAATTCCGCTTGGAATTTTTGGAAGCTTGCTTCTGTAACCCGTATCTCTCTATTTTTCGAACTTTTTATTTTCAGAAAATAACAAAAAAAATCAAAAATTGAAAATCACAGAAAAATCAGAAAATTTAAAATCCAAAACAATTAGTTAGAATTACATATTGTTGCATCATGCATTTTTCACCTAGGATCAAATCATGCTAGATTTAATTTTTTGTTTTTAAATTTTCGTACTTAAATTGTGGTGATCGCTGGAGGACCCCCAAGGTACGTAAAATTTCTTCTTTCTTTTAGAATAGAACACATAGTGTAAGCATCTATAAATGTTTATCACTTTCATATATCTCTCATTGTTTGTTGCATCATTTCAATAAATCTTAATGGAAAAACTCATTTTTAAGATAAGGGAAGGGATTTTATCACTCTTTCCTTGGCCCACAACAACATTAATCATCATTTTGCATTCCTTGCCTTTTAATAAAATTAATTAGATATCAGACCCTAGGATTTCGCGCTCAATTAGGAAGAGAACCTAAAGCGATTATTCCTTTATTATTCATTCTTTTGGTGACTAGTCTAGCGAAAGCTTACCTGGCCAACTAAGATTTGCTGACTAGGCTGGTGTTTAGCCTCTTGGCAATGCTTGCACCTACCTGGCCAAATCAGTTTGAATATTTATTGGATTATGAATTCTAGTATTATCTTATTGTTAGGAGCAAGGTCTAGTTCATTTTAGGGACCCATGGTTAGAATTTTTCTTTCGATATTTTACCCTTTCTTTTTACGTGTTTTAATTTCCGCACTTATTTGCTACGTGTTTAAATTCTTGTATGCAAGCTACTTGGTTTAGGACGGATTCTTCTAGAATAGTAAGAGCGTTTGAATCGTGTTCTTCCTCTTCAGACTCAAAACCTTTAGAAATTTCCAAACCAATAGTTAGCATGGCTGTAGCACTTAAGGACCGTTGTTACCCCGCCCGATCAACCCCCCTCTTGTATCACTTTTCTGCCTTGTAATGGTAATAACTTTGAGATTAAAGGTCATCACCTTCAGGTTTTACCTAGATTTTCCTGGAGTGATAGAGATGATCCTTATCTTTTTCTGTGTGAGTTTGAGGAAGTCTGTGCCTTACAAAAGATACAACATTTGACCGAAGATTCAATAAGGCTCAGACTTATCAACTTTGCACCAAAAGATGAGGCGAAAAAATGGTTGTATAGTCTGCCTATTAACTCTATTTCCACGTGGGGGGGATTTGTGATAATTTTTCTTAAAAAATATTTTCCAAATCATAAATCCATAAAAATTACAAACAAGATTAATTAATTTCACTAGAAAAATGATGAATCTTTTTGGAAATTATTTGATAGATTCAAAAATCTTTTATCACAATGCCCCCACCACGGAATAGAGAAATGGTGACTTTGCAAGATCGTTTACGAGGCCTTAGATAGTCCAACAACCGTTTTGTTAGAGTCTATGTGCCAAGGCAAGTTCATGGATAAGGATGAGGACGAGGGGTGGGAGTTTTTCGAGGAATTAGCGGAGAAAACCATGTTGTGGGAGACCACTACGGAACCGGAAAAGTCAATTGAGTCTAGTTCGTCTAGGGGTATGCATTCTATTGGAAACAATATTGCTACCGAGGCTAAATTAGCCACCGTCACTAGAAGACTCGAAGCTTTAGAATCCTCTAGTGCGCCTTCCCAAGTCTCCATGTATGCAAATTATAATTCTCCTAACCACGTACCTCAATCTTATCTTGATCCTCAACAAATCAACGCTTTGTTCCAACCTACACCTCAAAATGATTCTTTTGCATCCAATTACAATCCCGGTTGGAAAAATCACCCGAATTTCTCATGGAGTCAAGCCCAAACCTATCAAAATCCGCCACCACAATTCCAAAAGTCGAACTCTTTCCAACATCCGAACTAAGTTCCTCATCAAGCTCATTTGAACCCACCCGGTTTTAATGATTCGGATGGGAGAATCAATTTCATAGAAAAGAGTCTCGATGCTTTGCTCAAATGTCAAACCGCTCTCATGCAAACCCTAACTCAAGATAGGCAACTTTTAAATTCCAGTGCTCAAGCCATTTCTAAGTTAGAGGTCCAAGTGAGTCAGTTGGCTAATACGTTGTATGAACGTGAGAAGAATAAGCTGCCTAGTCAACCCGAGGTCAATCCTAAATTCCCTCCAATCAAAGACCGTATGAAAATGTGAACGCTATAATTTCTCTAAGGTCGGGAAAAAAGGTAGATATTCAAGTAGGTGTTGAATTTCATGAAGAAGAAGATTTGAACTCTGAACCTAATCATTATCTTTCTACTCTTGTTCGAAATCCTTCAAAACAACCCATGACTTCCGAGACAGTTGCTTCACCTAGCGAACCTTCACCTTTGAAACCTATCTCTGATTTTTCTGGTGAACGTGTTTATAAGCCGATAGCTCCATATCCTCAAAGACTTCTTTCTAGCAAACAATTGGCTCAAATGGAGCAAATTTTGGAAGTTTTCAAACAAGTCAAGATAAACATTCCTCTTTTAGAAGCCATTCAACAAGTTTCTTCGTATGCCAAGTGTTTAAAAGATTTGTGTACTCACAAGCGATCCACTCATGTTCCAAAGAAAGCCTTTTTGACTTCCCAAGTTAGCTCAATTCTCTCAAATCAAATTCCCGTGAAATATAAGGATCCCGGTTGTCCTATAATTTCATGTGTCATCGGCAATACTTTCTTGGATAAAGCTTTACTTGACTTGGGTGCTAGTGTTAATCTCCTTCCATTCACCGTCTATCAAGCCCTAGGATTAGGCGAGCTTAAAAACACGAACATAACCCTTCAACTAGCTGATCGTTCTTTCAAAATGCCTAAGGAAATTGTTGAAGACGTGTTGATCAAAGTTTATGATTTATCTTCTCGATTGACTTTGTTGTCCTCGAGACTCAACCCGTCATGAATCCTAAGAACCAAATTCCCATAATTTTACAAAGACCTTTTCTTGCCACATCCAATGCCTTGATTAATTGTAGGAATGGTTCGATGAAACTCACTTTTGGAAATATGACCATTGACCTTAACATTTTCAATGTAGGAAAAGAACCCAATGAGCTTTTTGAACAACCAATAGGGGTTATGTGGTCAACCAGTTTGTCACATGTTCTAGCTTGGAGGATAGTGAGATTGAGTCTCTTCTTAAAGAGGATGTCAAGCGTAATTATAAGTCTAATCGAGAGCTCTTTGAATCGTACAAAGATATGAGTTCGGAAGAGATGTTAAAAGAGTTGGATGACATTTGCTCAAAGTGGGAAACTTCTGAGGATGTTAGTGTTGAACCTAGACACGTTGATAAGAGTCCCGTAGGTGAACCACCTACACTTAACTCGATGTTGCCTTGCTCTAATGTTGACCAAAATGCCGTAGACGATTGTGGACCCGTTTCTTATGTCATTCCTAGTGTTTTGAACCATGATCATTTTTCTCAATTCTCTAATCTGCTTAAACAAAATGAAGAAGCTTTAAGTTGGTTTATGGAAAGCATTAGTGATACTTGTCTTTTAGGGTTAAATGATTGCACTTTGATTGAGAACATCTTTTCTGATCCAAATTTTCAAAAATATCTTGATTCTTCTCGTAGCTTCATCCCGTCTTTCCTTCCGGCATCGGCTAATTAGAGTTCATTTTGGTCCATTCCCTCGCGATATTCAGGTATGGGGGAACAATTGTGTGCGTGAGTTGTATTAGTTAGTAGTTTTTCTATATTTCGATTCTCCGTCATCCCTTATCAGGTATTTTCACACCATATCATATGTATATTTCTCTATTTTTCATACATTGAAGATAATGCATGATTTAGGTATTGGGGAGG
Organism: Anethum foeniculum; assembly: GCA_003724115.2. Classification (NCBI taxonomy): domain Eukaryota; kingdom Viridiplantae; phylum Streptophyta; class Magnoliopsida; order Apiales; family Apiaceae; genus Anethum; species Anethum foeniculum. The sequence goes on from PHNY01300112.1 coordinate 15,054, forward strand.
GTTTAGTGTAAATAAAAAAAAATCAGAAAATCCAAAAAAATAAAAAAAATTCAAAAATTTCAGTAATAGAGTCACTTTTAGCTAAATTATCTCACATTAATATATATACACACACACACACACACACACACACACACACACATACACATATAATGCCTTGTAGATAATTCGAACGTAGCTGAGAAAGTGTCTTTTTGAAACTTGTGTCGAACGATTTTTTACTCTAGATTCCAAGACGGCACTTTTGCACAACACCTTTGTTAGAGAGATTGTCTAGGGGTGTTATTTGATAACTGAGAGTGAACCCACATGTTGAAACAATGTCGATCAAACCTTTACGAAAAGAAAAAAATAGAAAAAAAAATGTGAAAAAAAGAAGAAACAATTATAAAATAAACTACTTCAATACCCATTGTTCTTATAAACAAAAAAATCTTAATGTGATGGGCACAAGTAGAATTGACTAGTCGAGTTGTGTGGCCTTTGTTACTCGAGTTATTAAGTCCGTCGGGGGATTTCAAAACCTAGTGCCCTAAGACCGTCTGGTTTGGGAGTCACTGACCTAAAGCTCGCTACTTGGGTAATATAGAAAGCCTAAGAAAATAGACATCATAAAGTCAATTAAAAAAAAAGAGAAATTTTTTTTTTTTGCGAAGTTTTGCTAGATACTTGTCTTGATAGAGAATGGGCCGGTTCAATATTGGTTGAAAAAGAGAAAATGTTCTTAGACTTTTAGATCCATCAAGGGCCTTAAACTTACTACACACCTTGAAGTCTTTTGTAAATTTTCTAAGTCGGCATAAGTGGATCTGAGTCACCTATATCTTGGCTATTATTAGAAGAGTCTTCAAGGCATGTATTTTCCTTATAAAAATCTTTTTGTTGACACCAATGAATGCTTTAGTGAAATTGAGTTTTGATACTTGTTGAAATTGTCTCAAAGATTTTATGGGTATATCTTCTTCAAACCCTTAGGAGACAACACTCCTCCGGTAGAGATCGTCTACGGATTTATGGGTTGGTAAACCTAAAATTACCCGTCACGCCTACGAAAAGGAGCATAACAACTTAGGATTGTTTTTCTTAGTTTGCATTTTTATTTTTTATTTTACTCAAGGACGATCAAAAGATAGGTATGGGGGCATTTAATATTCTCGTCATTTTTACATTTTTTCCATACTTATTTATTGCTATTCTCATATTTAATAATTAATTATTTCCTCTTGTAGGTATTTTGCACAAAAATAAAGAAAATAAAGAAAAGGGAGAAAGACAACGAAAAAAGGGTAAAGAGGGAAGCACAAAAAGAACAAAAAGGAAAAGAGGAAAAGAAAAGAGAAAAAAGGGGAAGGCTTGGGATGCTTTTAGAATATGCTTAAAAGACTTAATGATGAAGAAATGGATCAATGGCTAGGATATCAACAACACACAAACCAAATGTATGGCCAAGATCAACCCATCCTAACCCTAAAACCCTAATTTCCACCTATAAATACCCATCCCCTTTCCTTTTAAAAAAACACACCCCCTAGGCTAGGACCCTAGGTTGGATTAGATTAGTTTTATTTTCTTTTTCTTTTTCTTGTTTTACCTCTCTTTTAAATTTTGTAAACACTTCTCTTTATTTTGATGAAAGTTTGTTAGGTTTGATGAGTTAGTATAATGTTGTTTTTTTCTTGTTGATTTTTATGCTTAGTACTTAAACATTTGATTTTTATGCCATGTTTTTTGTTCTTTTCGATGAATTTGATGTTTAATAGTGTAGATCTAAATTTTATGTTTGTCTTGATATGATAGTGTAATGGGTGTTTGAGTTTTATGTAAATTGGTTTGTGAGTTTTTAATTATTTTTTCAAGTTGGTGTTAGTTAGTTGCTCTTTAAATTTAGACATAGTGTTATTGTTTAATTTGGTTGAACTTGATTTTTCCGGCGTGTTCTTACCGTTTTTTGGCCAAATTCTGGCATAAAGTTCACTTATGTTGGGGTTTGATTGGGTTCCTTAAATAATTTTAAATTTACTTACATAAATTCTTAGATTTTAATTTCTGCATCTTTATCTTTTGCGGTTTATAAAAAATTTCTTTTGGTTAAATTTGATTTTAATTAGGTCTTCTCCTTTGATTTTACGAACCTCCTTGTTTTACATTTTAATTTCCCTGTACTCCTTTTCCCTTCTCATTCACCCACCATTTGATTTCTTCACCCTTCACTGCTATTCTACTCGACTTCGACCACCAGTTGCAACCCCGCTGCTGCAATCGAACCTGCCCTCCTTAACCCTTCTCCACCTCCGTTTTCACTTGCTCAGAACCCAGTAACACCATCCTTCATCTAATGTTTCGCTACAATTCAAACCCAAACCACGCCCCGTCTTTCCTTGTCGCCACACAACATACCAGACCTGCGATTCCATCCATGTCCGCAGTTGTCTGTCCGTTTCCCTCACCTCCATTTTCAATCTTCAACCCACACCACAGATTTCTCCTGGCTTCGACGAATTCAATCTCACATAACTGCAGTCCACCCGTCCACCTCACCTCACCATTTTCTTTGTCAAATCAATCTTCGAGTCAGTCACGTCTTGCAGCCGAGTCAATGTTTACCATCCTGAGTCCACACAACCGAGTTTTGGGTGGTTTGACTGAGTCGACTCACTGAGTCCATCCCGTTTTCTAGCCTAGTTGGGCGAAATTCACTTCCGAGTGGTTCTGCTGCCTAATTTTGTTCTTCAATTTATATTGCTGAGTTGACTCATCGAGTCATTTGGGCGAGTCCGGTCGAGTAACTGAAGTAGCAGCTTTAGTCTGTTATTTGTGTGGATCTTGCTTGTTTAATTTAATTTTATGTTATTGTATTGATTGGAATTTTGTATATAAATGTTTGATTATTGATTTTTGTTGGTTAATTGGCTAGCGTATTTGCGAATACATCATGGCGAAATTTTTCTAAAAATTCTTGACTTCTTGTAAATAAAAACTAGTTTTTGGTTTAAATATTTTTCTTTTTTAATTAATAATCGGTTAGAGTAATTAGCTTAAATTCTCTTTCAAAAATTTTATGATTAATATTAGGTAAAAATAATTTTAATAAAATCAACTTTTTTTTAGTCGATTAAATTATAAATTAAGGGCTTTTACCAAAAATAAATAGTCTCTGTGAATCGATATCTCAAATATTAAAACGATAATTGTATGCTTGCAATTTTAAATCTCCATTTTCGGGTACATCAATGACTGCTTGGTTCCTCCTCTTTACCTTCCTCTTTTCCAACACTGCTGCAGGCCTCTTCTATTCGGCAACCTTTTCAGTCCATGGTGATGGTGCCATTAACTGGACCATAATGTGGTTTGAGCATCGAAACATGAAATGTGAGGTGTACTCTGGAAGATGCTTGTATTTGCAGAGTATAAGCCACTTTCCCGATCTATTTGATAATCTTATAAGGTCCAAAATATTTGGCTGCTAACTTCGGATGGTTCCTGACTTCCACAGACTGTTGGCGGTCGGGTCTAAGCTTCAAGTATACCCAATCATTTACCTGAAATTCTCTATCTGACCTTCTCCTGTTAGCTAATTGAATCATTCTGTTATGTGCCCTGTGTAAATTCTCTTTTAGTAACTCTATGTGTAATAACCCGAAATTTTGGACTAATTTGAAATTTTTTTGATGAATAGTAACTTTTGATGATCGTGTGATATTAACAGACACTGAAGGAATTAAGTATTAATGTAAGATAAAGGATTTTAAATCCAAGGATTATAAAGGAGGATTGGTAAAGGTATTAAAGATACCAAGAAGATTTATAGTGAACCCTAACGATAAATCCTCTGAGATATTCCTCCGAACGTTCAACGAGAACGAATGTTAAACGAGTCATAAAACAATTAAACGAGTGAGTAATGCGAATGGTGCAAGGTTGTGGACACAAGGCGGCCACCAAGGCAACACCCTTCCACCTCTACCAAATGA